>CAIGRH010145613.1:0-10561 GCA_903798295.1 Fraxinus nigra | reverse complement strand
ACTCATTTGTGTCCATTTTTGTCGCTCGCAAACTCCAATAGCAACTGTCGTCGACGTAGACAATCATCAACAATGACTTGTTTAATTTCTTAACTTTGAACTCAAAGTTGTATTTCAGTTAAATTCAATATGCATTTTCTTGCAAATCTTTATTTGTTTCAAACAGTTGCTGGACATACAAATCTTCATCATTAAGAACCACACGAAAAGAATTAGATGACGGTTCACTCATTCTAGCTCATGTGCTCCCACCCCAATCATATCTCTGACAGGATAAAATAATCAAATCTTCATTTGTAAATTCATTTTTCATTCTCGTTGTCGTGAACTTCCGAGGGAATTCTATGTGTAACAGCGAGATCATCCTCACGAGCTATTTCCAGTGTGTCCCAAAAATCATTGGTATTGCAATCCCCTCCAACCAAATCTTCGTGTCCACCTCCGGCGATATAACTTCTCATTAAATTCACCCAAAGAGGAGTCATGTACATTATGTTCAATTCAAATATATAATTAAATTCTTCATCACAAGTAACCTTTATAGATGGAATCGAAATAGATGAATCATCCTTGAATCAAAATCTCAATCCATATCATACTGATTTTGTAAATCATGGTACATTACTCGCATATATTGTACTCTCCATTATAGAAATTAGAATATCACCACGTTTACCAATTGTCCATCTCCATATCCATTAATCTTTCTATCCAATTCGAAGTCGCCAAAGAAACAAAATGGCATTACAACCATATCTGCAAAACGAAACAGAATTTTTTAAGAAAATACAGTCATTCAGTTCGACTGGGACAATAGAATTTTTTTAAAAAAAAGACGCAACAACATGAAAATAGTCAGCTATTAACAGCTGTCTATTCTGGCTAACGTAAAAAAATTCGGCTATTTTTATCGATTAAAACATATAAAAATTTAACGAAAACAAAATAAAACATACATAAATATACTTACCGATTCAAAGTGACTGATATTAAAAATATACATAAATGTCAGATATTTTGAGGTTGAAGTAGATAAAAGTTGACAGTTTTTATCTGTGTTTGAATAGATAAATAAGAAAAGTTAAGTGATTTCGAAATTTTAAGTGGGAAGTGTTTTATTTTCAATTGTTAACTAAAAGGGTAATATAGTCTTTTAAACAAAGCAATATTTTGTAATTGTATAACTTATTTAAGGACATTTTTGTCTTTTAACATCTAAAAGGCCAATATGAAAATATAGCATAGTTGAACAGTCAAAGTGGAAATTAGGTTTGTTGACCTGACCATTTTTAAAAGTACCTCGGATATAGACTACCTTCAAACTAATTTGCTACAACTTTTAGAGAATCGTATTGATAACGTGTTGTGAAGAGAGAAGGAAAGAGGAAAAAGTCAATAGACTTGTGTTTTTTATTAGGAACCAATGTCTCATATTTATAAGGTCTAAAACCGAGGGTTACAATTGGAATGGAATAAACCCTTCTAGACTAGATAAGATTTATTTATATATAATGATAATACTAAATAATTATCTCATTATTTTACAACAAAAGCATAATTTTCTCTAATAGAAATTAGAAGGCCAGGGATGGAGGGATTCGTTGGCCCTTTTTTTTTTTTTTTAAAGGCTTCAGGTGTTTCGGATTGGCTTTGCTTGACCTATCAAAAATATTAGCTATCATTTTGAAAATGTAAAAGCTCATTCAGAATAGGCCAAATAAGTATCGAGTTAGTTGTGTTTTTCCACCATATATTCGAGTAACTTGAGGGTTCTTTACATATATAATCAACTTTTCAAGTCTCCTCTGATTCTTATTACAATTTTTTTTTTTTTAAAACATAAAGTTATATAGATTCCCCTTGATTTTAACTAATTTACTATTTTAATGAATTATTTTTGTGCTTCTCTTTAGGGGAGATGGATAATTCAAATTAAAATCAATTATCAATCCTCAGTAACATTCGGGATCTAATTTTAAAAATAATTGAATTAAAAATGAGCTACATTTGCCAAAGATAGAAAATATAGACATGAACAAACCTATATTTTACATCATGATTTTACAATTTAGGTTAACTAGATTAACATTCAGTGTCAGAATTTGATCATAATCAATGGTTATAATGACCAGACCAATCGGTCTGGCCTAGGAACTGACTAACCGGATAGTGGTCCGGTCCGATTTGCATTAATTGGTTTATTAGCAATCCAAAAATCGTTCGAACCGTACTAGTTCGTCTTGAACCCGATCTGTTTGGATTGAACTGATTAATTGCTAAATAGATTGAAAGCCAAATTTTGCATCAAATTTGCAATTGGGAGGATTCGAACATTTGCTCACATTGATAATTATAGAATTTATTTAAGTTTGTGAATTTGAAACACTTATATGACGGAAATCGTCCATGTTGAAGTAAAATCGCATGCAACTTAAAATTGGATATTATGTGGTTTCATGATTTTGCCTCCCCTCTAAGTCAAGTGAAAATCACATATAATTTTAATGTCGATTTTACATTTATTAGTTTATTTTATGGTGTGTTATAGAATTATTTTCAACCATACATTTACACAATAAAATATTATATACGTATTTCAAAAAAAAATCTTATTTTTTAACCACATATTTTTCTAAAAATAACTAATAAAAACTTTTTTTTCTATAATAATGATTGTCAAACGGGCTTTCAGTGTCCACATTGAAATTTTCATCACCTATAGGCCCAAATTTACAAACAAAAACAAGTTGGGGATCAACAGCGCACTTTTGAAGATTAAGAAACACATCCTTAATTTTTTCCTTAATAAAGTCCGTGAAAAGACTAATGAGTAGTTATGAGATCTTACACCTTAAATCCAATCGATATAGAACAATATAAATAACCATTACATGATTAATGTTCACAATCTGTATTGTCAAGCACAAAAATTAGATTGTTGCTTTATATTTAAGAGGTCATGTGTGAACTAAACATATGTACCCTCAGGGGCGGACCCAAAAGCTTGGGTCAGCTAGGGCGGAGTCACGAAGACAGTTGACCGACGACGATCGTTATAGCAAAAAATATAATTCGATACATATTTAAACATCTTCACCATTAATTTTTTTTCCTTATCCCTAATTTCCTAAAACCTTAAATTCCCAAATTACAATTCTCATTACACAATTCAAAATTATAAGCATAAACAATAATATAACATAAATTCTTCTTTCTCATAATTCATAAATCACAAATTCACAAAAGCTAAGAACTAAAAAAAAAAGAGAGAGAGAGAATAAAAACAGAAATCACGGCCAGTAACCCAGAAATCCAGAATCACAATTCATAACAAAATCTCACAAATCACAACTCACAAGCACTAGCAAGTAGCAAATAGAAAATAGCAATATTGATTTCAAATTTTCAAGGGCAAGAACCGCAAGATTTTTGAGCTATTATTTATTAGCCTATTATCTGTACTAACGGTCGAAAACTTGAAGATACAGCCTCCAGCTATTGCACCAGTCCACCGCAGTGACCGCACCGTCCATCGAGTCACCGACCACCGTCCTCCACTCCTCTGTGACCGTGACTTTGTCCACCTGTCAATTTCGCCCTCGTCACTCACTCACTCACTCGTTCTCCCCCNAGAAATCACGGCCAGTAACCCAGAAATCCAGAATCACAATTCATAACAAAATCTCACAAATCACAACTCACAAGCACTAGCAAGTAGCAAATAGAAAATAGCAATATTGATTTCAAATTTTCAAGGGCAAGAACCGCAAGATTTTTGAGCTATTATTTATTAGCCTATTATCTGTACTAACGGTCGAAAACTTGAAGATACAGCCTCCAGCTATTGCACCAGTCCACCGCAGTGACCGCACCGTCCATCGAGTCACCGACCACCGTCCTCCACTCCTCTGTGACCGTGACTTTGTCCACCTGTCAATTTCGCCCTCGTCACTCACTCACTCACTCGTTCTTCCCCTCTGCCGGACAAATGGTTAATTAGATTTGGTTAAATTGGTTTTGTTGTGGAATGTGGGCTAATCTAATGGACTTACAAATTTCAATTGCAAGCAAAATCGGTTAATTGGGTCATTAATTGGGCCTTTTTTTAAAAAAAATAAAGCCCAAACAAATCAAAAAAATAGGAAAAGGGGAAAAAAGAAAAAAAATCTGCGGCTCTTCTTCTTCTTCTTCAATTCTTCTTCCCGGCGGACGGCGACTCCGGCAACAATTCCTGAAGCTTTCGGCGGATCCAGCACGGGCGGCCACGGGGGCTGGCCAGGTGCTGGGTCCGCCCCTATGTACCCTCGTTCATGATTATTGTAATTGAAACCAATGGATCAATATATTCGAAAAGTTTTTGTTATGAGTTTTATTTTTCTTTAAAAAAAAAAAAGGAAATTTACATGTGGGTGATAATATTCTACTCTTCAACTCAACTGGACACTGGCCGGTGACAATCCCTTTCATAAAAATAAAAAATAAAAATCTTTGTACAACAATGCTCTCAAACTACTCGAATTTTAATTGAAAAGTTATGACTGCATTCAATTATTAGGAATTGATAGAGACATGTGAATATGATTGCACCCATAATTCTATGATTGCCAAGATGTAGATCCAAAATTACCCCCACTAAACATGTGGCACCGAAATTCAATGAAACGACGTAAGGGAATTTCTTGTTTGTATTATAATTTCTTATTAATACACAAGGACAATTCTGTTTTTGCCTTGTCTGCTAATATTTTGGTATTTTAGTTGACTTGGGCCCTCTCCATTTATTTTAAATTTTTTTTTTTGACACGCTTGATTGAAATTACGCGTTACGTGTATTTATTTAATATATGGATAAGTTTGGAGATTGTTTCAAGCAAATGCATTCCCGATATTAGACTATTTTATTTTATCTTGTCTAGACATTTTTTCGTGGTTATGGAAAGAGAGATGCTTGGGGTACACGGCCGATACCTCACAATAGGGGGGAGGATTTTTTTGGTAATTTTTTATTACCAAAGGTTCCACCCTTGTGAGTGTAGGTAAAGAATCTCTGAAATGAATTTATGTACACATTGCTTAATTCTTATGGAAAATTAAAAGGTATGGACTTTATAGACAAGACAAAATGGGACATGGAGGAGTCATATTGCTCCATATTACATGTATGTACAAATTTTAAAATGTTATGTCATCTATCAAATGATCGTGGATGACAAAAATTGGACAAAAAGAGATTGCATTGCCACTTGTAGAAAATTCTCAAATTATTCCCAACCCTTAGTTTATAAAAGATAAGGGAAAAAAATATAGATAATATGCACACCATCTTTCTATTATTTCTCGTCCAAGTGATCACTTGGCTATAAAATATACGAGGTTTCAGTATAAAATAAAATAAAATAAAATAAAATAATAATAATAATAATAATAGAAAATTATGTTTCATTTTCAATAAATTGAAGGTCGACTGTAAAAAATAAATAAATCACTATTTGGTTTCATTTTATCCTCTTTTAAATATTTTAATAATTATGGTTATCATGATGATCTCTAGCATATATGAATAGTATTATTCACATAAGATTCCACCTTCCTAAAAAACGAACCATCATTATTTTTAAGAATACCCTTAGGGATGTCACTAAAACTTTTTAAACCAAATAATCGCATGCCCCGTCCCGAATAGAGTGATACGGAAAACATGGTCCTTATCCTACTACCAACATTGTTTAAAGTTTATTTTTAATTAAGTTTTTTATCAAACCAAAAGAAAGAAGTATCATCATTTATAAAGAGAACATGAATTGTTCTTAATAAATTGAAAAAAAAAAGTAATAATTTTCATCAATTAAAGACATAAATAAAAATAAAATTATAAAATAAATTGGGAAGGAGACCTTCCCTGTCCCGGCCCGATTTAATTGGATATGGGGGTCGAACAAGGTGTCTAAAATACCCGATGAAACGGAAAATGAGAATGATCGACCCGCCTCATTGTCTCCCTAAACATCCAAGTATTACTAAGCATTAATATTTAAGGGCAAAATATGTTGATGATGAAAACACCAAATATATATAATACTATGGAAGTCAGAAAAAAAAAAATATATATATAGTATTATTTTAAGAAATCCTATAATACTAGGAGGATTAATTTGAGAAAACTATCTTTATCAAAGTCAATCATGCAGATGAGTTGGATATATATATATAGCACCTCAATTATTGGAGGAATTAAATATCCTTGGAAAGTCCCACAAGTTACAACTCAAATACAAATTTGATTTACAAGGTTTACACCATAGTCATATAATTTCTTTAAAATATAATTTTATAGGTCGACTACGAAATATCTTAATAAGCACACATTTATATGAATTCTTGATTCAATCACGAAGACACGATAATATAAAAAAATGATTTCCTCTTTTTATTTGTATATGTATTTTAGATTAGTTTTCTAAAATAGACGATCAAATAATTATCAATCATGATCCTTGCAATCAGATCATTCATATTTTTTATGCAAAAAGAAACTCTGATTTTGGATATATTTCTATTTTTTCTTTAAAGCGAGAACTTTTCAAACCAATTAAGACCACAAGCTTGAAACCTTGTGCATAATTACTACTTTAAAAAGTGGTTCTTTGCGAAAATGATACAAAGCTTGTTGTAATAATTTAAGAGGACAGGATGCATCATATCCACGCATGTATTGCATTTTGGACCACATTGGCAGCGGTAAGTCGTATGTCAGTGTTAACAGGTCGCAAATCAGTGTTAAATAGAAAACTTATACCCTCTTTGACCCTAATTTTCAAAATAGATTTTATGAAAAATATAATAATTTTTATTTATTTTTGAGAATGTAATATGTGTTATTAAAAAGTAATTTTGTTGTTGTTTAGGCATAAAATTTCTTTATTGCAAGATGGGTAGTTCAAATTGAGTTTGAAAAAAGTTGAATTTTAAAAGAATGAGACTCAAACGTGGGGTAATTTCTTTATCTTATTAATTTTATATAATTATTTTAAATTTCCGTCATACAACCCTTTACCCCTTCCTATCCCCACCAAAGCAATTGATGCAGGGAGGTGCAGCCATTTTGCCCAAAGGATACATAGCTCGTAAGGAGGTACAATTCACTCTATATCATCCAAAGTCAAGCATGAGAAGCCAACTCCATTTGGGCTTCATTTTGAAGGACACCTTTAGTAGGGTATCTCAAATAGTGACAATAGACTCAAACCATTTCAAGCATGTTCGTATATTAACAATTCTAAAATCCTAATTCATATGAACAAAGTTAGATAAACAACCTTTCATATGGGAATTATGTTACACTTACGGTCATTAAAAGGCGATAAAATTTACAGTCCTCTCACATACATGTGGGGCCTACTAATTAATTAGTTAGTGGGTCCCACATGCATGTGAGAGGGATGTAAAATTTACAGTCCCTAATCACTGTAAGAGTGCATTTTCCCGTCATATGGACCATGATGAAGATGCCAATTGTGCACAGTTTTGGCCAATCTACATAGCTTCCTTTTCCGCGATTGAGTTTCACGTTTATGGCAAGTTAGGTGCATTAAATAATAGATAAGCTTGCGAAAAAAAGAGCTAAAATTCTATAAATTGTAATATCATATTAAATTATAATTATGAATTTTGTCAAATAAACATGTATACACACATATCTTTATGTATGTACATAAAGAAAAGAGTATCAATTCGAATAAAAAAAAAAATTATGTAAAATTCTAACTTAAAATAAATTAAGCCTTGTTTGGTGGGATTAAAATCAATTTTTTATTATATTTTGATAAAAGTTAATGAATGTGTGATTGAAAAGTTGTGGACCCATAAATATACGATTAAATTAATTTCTAACTTTGACTTAGATTAGAATTTAGAATTTAATCTGTACCGAACATGGGGTAAATGAATTTATTGTAACACAATACACGTGTAATAAAAGAATAGGCATAATATATGTAGATTCTAAAACATAAGATGTGATTTGAGATTTGTGAAACCTCACATTTTTTATCTTTAATTCTGCTGTATTCCAAATATTTTGTAGGCTGGAAAAGATTGGCAACTTAATTTCCACACAAAGATATTCGTACATTGCCCATTATACAAAACGACCCAAGATTCTTGTTTTATGGCCAACCAATTGTCACACAATGCTCAACAATAGCATAGAAGTAGAGAAGTATGTTCCTTTCGTAATATTAATAAAATCAAACATCAATCGTCTTGTTTACTTCATTAATCTGTACTCTTTGCGTTCCCAACAATTGTCAATTTTCTATGCACTCCGACTACATAACAAGGCAAATAATTGGGAAAAGTTGCTTCACTCACACTCCACGACAAGGAAAATAATTGGAAAAAAAAGTTGCACTATTCATTATCGATTTACTATTTGAATAGCAATTTGCTCTTCAAATCGCTGAAATTGATCCATCACGTGACTTTCAGTTGCCTCGTTTTATAAAGTTAGATTTTGATTCCTAACTTGAGATGGTACCAAAAGATTTGAAATGATGTATGTTTTCAAAAAAGTCACGTTATGATTTACTGAAGAGGGTTGAACAATTTTCGCTGTTAAAGATTGATACACAACTACCGTAAAATGTTGAGAACCAATTTGCTACCAAAACAATAGATCGGACATCGATTGTTCAATTCTCCTCAAAAAAAGTCGTGGTGTGGCAATCAAAACTCAACCACACATACTTTATTTCAAACCCAAATGATTGGACTATTGTTAAAAGTTCAAACCACCATGGACCAGTCCTTTTCCGAGTAATAATGACCCATTAGGACACATTTAAAACTTTTCCTAGTACAGAATCATTATATGATTAGTGCCGTGCTTATTAAACTAATGACAGCATATTCCCGTTTATTATAATCTCGTTACTCAGATCGAGATGCTTTTAAGTTATAATAATGATTACTATCACAAATAATAAGTGATAAGGGTTAAACACATTTTCGACAATTGGGTGTCGACTATATACATTGTTAGAGTGAAAAAGAAGTTAAAATTTTTTATTGACTTTCTATATCATATGACACAACCTCGTTTTTGTGTGTAATAATGATGTATAATGCATATTATACGTGCACAATTTACGACCAAGTGATTTAGTTGTTTTTTATACTCGAACAAAATATATCGTGTTATTCAAATGAATAAGATGTTTTAGGTGTCAAAATTTGTGACCAAGTTTGACCAACGACGACAATATAGTATTCCAATGTTGAATGGCATGTAAGAAATGGACAATAAATATGTGATAATTCTTTCAAAGTACACATCCATCTTTCCAATGGCCAACTTGGACGGGTCCCACAGTCCATATTGCTTGTGGAGAGATGGAGGGAGAGAGATAGAGAGAGTTCTCACTAAAACATGGGTGCCGTGGGTCGGGTTGAAGCTCAACCCATCTATTTAATCGACATCTAATCCGAAAATCGATCTGATACTATCAAGAAATTGATATAAATTTATCCGAAAATCGATTTGATCCTTAGTTCATTTTTAAAACCCAAGCCTAAACTGAAAATTGACAATTTTCTTGTGAAATCGATCAAAGTCAACTGGAGTCAGATTCATTTTTTAAGTTAAATCGAGTCCACATTCAATATGTCCACCCCTACTAAAAACGTGTAGAGATGGCAATTTGAGATTTTCATTTGCTTTAATAAATGTGAAGGAAAGAAAAGGTCAAAAACAAAAAAGAAAGAAATGGAAATATATGGAGAAGTTCGCCCATACAACTATCAACGTTTGCTTAGCTGGTGAAGTGTTTCCCATAGCTCGTTGAAATCAATTTTTTAGTAAATTTTGTTAAAAATTAATGAAATGTGTTGTTAAAAAATTGTGGGTACTATAAAATATATGGTTAAAACTTAAAGATAATTGTTAATTTTAACTCAAACTAAAATTTAGATTTTAATTCCTACCAAAATAATGGATGGTCAATTCTTGAAGGGAAGATTATGTTAGCATTAGTACAGTGATTAAGGGTGTGTTTGAGTTACATTATTTTGAAAGAATGTATTCTTGAATGTATTTTTGTTTAACGAAATATAATTCAAGGAGCTAATTATCCCACATATATAACCTACTCAGAAGTGAGTTCCGGCTAGAATTTGGTAGCCAATTCAAGCGATGATTTTGAATCTCAAGTTATTTTATTAATCAACCATGCTACTTAATCCACTGAATATCAAACACCTGTATAATACGTGTCAAAACTTTTGTAATTTTATTTGCTTTTTATTGAAAAATCGTTCGACTTTTAAGCTCAAACAGAGTATAAAACCCAGCTGCTTCCCTTCTTTAAATTCACCCCTACAGAGTTTGCGTGTATACCACTCTCTTTTCTCTTGCACGAAGTTTGCATTCCTCGTAAATGCGCTTCTGCTGAGTTGATCTCATTCATTCCCCATTTCCTCTAGACTTATAGATACAGCTTCTATTCTATATAGAAGGAGTTGAGCTTTGTAGCTATTTCCGAGCCGCTAGAGATTAATAAAAGGT
>CAIGRH010145591.1:0-10005 GCA_903798295.1 Fraxinus nigra | reverse complement strand
AAAAAAATTAATTTCTAATTTTTAATAATTTATTTCTTTTTCACTTTTTAAATTTCTTTGAATTTCTAATTTTTTTCATAATTTGTTTGCTCGTTAGCACTATTTTAAAAAATAAAATTTAATTCCTAATTTTTTAAATAATTTATTTGAAACTCGTTTGTAATTTTTTTTAAAAAAAATTTAATGTCTAATTTTTAATAATTTATTTGGGACTCGTTTACAATTTTTTAATTTTTCATTTTTTTCATAATTTATTAGGAGTTGTTTGCACTTTTTTTTTTAATAAAATGAGAGTATAATTACAATTATTTATTTATTTTTATTTAAGTTGGATAGTATATTCATCATTTCACAACTTTTATTGAGAAATTTGATGAAAATAAATAGAAATGATGATTTAGGAAATCAAATGTGAAAATGCAAACAAAAAAAAAAAAGAAATGTGTGGAGGTTTTTCGCAATAATATGAAAGGTAAGGACATTATGTGTTAATCACTATTTTAATAGTCTATTTGAAACTCGTTTGCACTTTAAAAAAAAAATAGAAATATGATTACAATTTGTTCTTTCCTTTTATTTAAACATAAGAGTATATTCGTCATTTCACAATTTTTAATTGAAAAAATTGATGAAAATGATCTTTTGAGTAATGAAATATGGGAATAAGGGTTAAAATATCAAAAAAATGAAAGGTAATGATATTTTTCACAATAATACTGAAAATGTAAGGACGTTATGTGCTAATTACCCTAAAATATACGCAGAAAAAAGAAATAAATTAATCTTTTACGGCTACTAACAGTTATGCTATAGAAGCAGACTCAATGACAACTTTTTATAAATAGATAAACTTGACAAATTTTCATTGACAGATAAAAAAAAGTTAAACAAAAATTGCCAAAAAACTATCAAGTCAATCTGTCAAAAAAATGGCCTGTCATTGAGCCTGTTCAAGCGGGATTATTCGGTTACTAATATATCGTGGTAATAATTTTTGTTTTGCTACAAAATTGTACTAGTAATTGGAATTGGGCCACTAATTAATTTAGCCCTTACTTTGTTTGACTAAAAATCAAATTTTCAGTAGATTTTTATAATAGTTGATAAAATTTGGGAACTCCATAAATGTGCAATTGAAATGCATAAAAATGAGTTTTAATAATTTGGAATCAAACAAGGATCTAATCTGAACAATGTACACTAGATAAAAAATGTTATCAACGAAGTTCAGATTTGACACGAAACGTATAGCATGCGTTCTATACATGGTAAAAGTTTACTATCCTCGAGACTCAATTTACTTGTTTTTCCCAACATTTATTGCTAGCAAGAAAAATTGGGCTATTCCCTAATGGTCGGCAATAACATTGTTTGTCATAGACAAAACATGGTAGACTAAGTACTTAACTGAAGAAAATAGAATAAGCAATTAAAACATTTATTTGATGGTATGATAAATTGAACATACATGATTTGTTTTCACGTGAACATAATTTGAAAGCTAAAAAATGTGCTGCAATAATAGATGGAGATATGAAATTAGTGGGAATGCATATACAACACGTTCAAAAGGGTAAATCTATTTATTTATTACAAGATAAATTAATAAAAAATTAATTCATAAAAAAAAGTGTTCTAAAAAAAACGTATTATGTGACTATGCATGGAGGTCAATATTCCGTTGATATGCTTGGTAAGATTTAAACGTAAAAACGCATAAAAAAAAGTTTTCTTATTTTAAAATCTTAATCAATTTAAGAATCATTTAATAATATATATAAAAATTATAGTACCAAATGCAACTTTAAAAGCTTAATAAAATATATACATTTTCGAACAATAAACAAAATATATTATAATAGTGCTGATTGAAATATATGGGGAGTTTTTAATTTTTATTAATTAGTAAAAGATAGGAAAATGATTAATTGCCTTAATAAAATAGAAATAATTATTTATACAATAATCCATTAATACACTATAGCCAAGGTATAATACACTACGGCTAAACTAAATGTACAATACATTACAGACAAACAAGGATACAATGTACTATAACCAAACCAAAAGGATCATTATCCATGTCGAAAGTTTACAACAAAATCCTTTTAAGATTTCCTCTTTAAATTAGTAAACTAATAAATGGGTTAGTAACTTTTTGGGTCTTTCAATTGATAGACTTAAAAGTTGAAAATTTTATAATTATTAAATTTTTTGTCTGTAAATCCAATCTATAATATGTTAAATATCATGTCAAGTAGGAATTATTTTTTGAACAATTTTAACCATATAACAATTCAATTATTTCAATAATACATTTTTTTTTTGTTTTTCAATATGTAATAAATATTACAAAATATTTGTCATGTATGAATTTCGTGTTATTAATTTTCAATTAATTAACACTTACATTAATTTAAACTCAATGAATCTTGATTTGATAAATCTTGATATACATGAACCTAGAGTTATTATCGATAAATTTATTTTTATTTATGTATCTATGAAATTTAATGAGTATTTAAATTCATGTATTAACTATTAATTTTTATATACCAAATGTAGTATAAAAATGTTGCTTATTTGTAGTATTTCATCATCATAAAAAATTTGAATCATAGAAGTTGAGTTTTGAAAGTACAATTTCATTTTCTTAAATTTCTATCGTAAATTTTATGTTCTTTAGTTCATTTAAGACTCATCAAATTGTCCCAAAAAAATTGGTATCAAATATTACTTTTATTGTACTTATAAAGTATTTCATAATGACATACAATGCATATTCAACTGACTAGTCGACCTAAAACTTGAAAACCTTATATGAAACTAACCTCGAACTTGAATTGAGAGCATCTTTGGTGTAGATTTTTTGAAAAGTGATTTTCTGAAGACTCTAGAGAAGAATATTGATTCACATGTAAAATTATTTTATTGAAAAAATGTGCGATTCAAAATGAATTCTAAAGAAAAATATATTTTTAAAAAAATCTATCAGAGAGGGCTAAATCGCTAATATTGTTTTGCAAAAGGGCCACGAGAGAGATTTGTTGAACTATTAGGGGACAGAATAGACAACCCCCCGAAAATAAAGGGAGTTTATTTGCCGTGCCCCACTTTTATTTATTTATTTACTTTTATTCCAGTCCTCCTCAACAAATCACACAGAGTCCAGTCCAGTCCACTCTACTATACTCCAATCTATACATACACAATCCTGTATTTATATGCCTTTTTTCCACTCAGCAGCTGCAGCGCTGTTCTTTGCAGTTGCTGCTTCTGCCAGTTGCAGGTCATTTATATACATACACTTTATTGTATGTATATATTATATTATTGAAAATAAAAATTAATGTATCAATATAACACTATAAAGCGTGATTTGATATCTGAGAAAGAAAAAGCAATTCCTATATTTCTAGTGTAAGAAAGCAATGCAATAACATAGGTACGCTCTTTCTCTCTCTCTATATAGTGTTGCAAGTTGAGGAAATTCATAGCTCATATGATTTACTGGGGATTTTGTGTTGTTAGGGTTCAAATATGAAGTGCGGATTATTTGATTTGAACACTGTGGACAATGAAGGTGAATCGGAGTTGTTATTTAATTCACCGGCATCGTCGGGGATTTCAGGGAACTCGGAATTGACGATGAAGTCATCGGAGACCGCGGCTTCGGTAAGTATGGAGCTATGGCACGCTTGTGCTGGGCCTTTGATTTCGCTTCCCAAAAAGGGGACCGCCGTGGTGTACTTTCCTCAAGGCCACTTGGAATACCTCTCCGAGCACCCGGCTGTAGCTTATGATTTTCCTCCCCATGTCTTCTGTCGCGTTGTCGATGTTAAACTCCATGTAAGCATTGTGGAATTCCTTTCCTTAATTGCGAACTTTTATTGCGAATTTGAAAATTCTAAGAGTTTCTTGTCTTACTTTAATTTGGGAATAGGCCGAGACAGCAAATGATGAAGTTTATGCGCAAATTTTTCTGGTTATGGACAATCAAGTGAGGCTCTATATACTCGGAAATGTTTATGAGTTTGTTGTATGGTCATATTGTTGGTGCGTAACTGCAATAATTCAACTTAAATTTCTCGCGTTTATTGTAATCTGCAAAATTTAACAACTTTTGGATTCTTCCTCAGACGATCTAAATAAATGGTTTTCCTCTACCATTATATGTTAAAAGGAAAAATTATCTATCTTCAATAATCATAGATAAGTATAATACCTTTTCTAGAGAGGCACTTTACTCTCCTTTGGGTATCTAAAAGAAGTTACTTTTTCTCGTTAGATCTAAAAGTATGATCTGTGGAATTCGTTTATATTTATATGTGAAATATGTTAAATCTTAGCAACGTTTATACTTTTAATGATCATAAAGAATTTCTGTTTTATTCTGGCTCTCTGAAATATTACTTTCCTAGGAATGCATCTTTTTATTTTCAGTATGGCCTCTGCTTTGTGCATGGAGCATTACTAGAAAGAATGACATATGACCTTTCTTAGAAAGTTGTATGATTTTGGGCAGATTGAGAAAAAATGGAGGGATGGGGAAGTTGAAGCGGAGACTGAAGATGAAGACACCAAAGGTGCTAGGACGTCTTTGATACCACACATGTTCTGTAAAACTCTTACTGCTTCTGATACCAGCACTCATGGTGGTTTCTCTGTTCCTCGTCGAGCTGCCGAGGATTGCTTCCCTCCACTGGTAACTTAAATCATATTTGACTTCTGATTTTAATTTAATATCTCTGTTCATCTTATTTTGCTATAGTGATGGTTATATCATACTTTGTTTTTAGGACTATAAACAACAGAGGCCTTCTCAGGAGCTTGTTGCTAAGGATCTACATGGGATTGAGTGGAAATTTCGGCATATCTACAGAGGTATGAACTTTGGTATCTAGTTGTATATGCTTTGTTTGTATGTATGGGATCACTTATAAAAGTTCATTGTATTGACTGATTTCCCTAATTTTGTGAATTTGTTATTTATTAAAAACTTCTGGAGCAGGCCAGCCTCGAAGGCATTTGCTCACAACTGGTTGGAGTGCATTCGTAAATAAAAAGAAGCTCATGTCCGGAGATGCTGTGCTCTTTATAAGGTAGGATATGAAATACTAAATGTTGCAAAAGTGAAAAATGTTTAGTTATATTTGTTTTCTTATACATGTGGGCATCCATTGCAGGGGTGGGGATGGAGAACTCAGGCTAGGGATCCGAAGAGCATCTCAAACTAAAAGTGGTTCTTCAATTCCAGCTTTCCTTTCGCAACAGCTTAGTGGTAGCAGCATTGCTAGTGTGCTGAATGCCATATCTACACGAAGTGTTTTTAACATCTGTTATAATCCCAGGTATTGAGTCAACCTAAATATTATCTGAAATTTGTATTTTGTTCCAAAAGATGGTTACTGCCTGGAAAGTATCAAAATGATTTTTTAAGAGATTGATATGGGATACGCCTAACTCTATCCAACCTGGTATGGCATCATTCTGATACATCAGCTTAAGATTTGTTTTTTACTGTTCTTTCTCTTATGGTATTGCAAACATATCCCACAAAGGGACCACTTTATGATACCGAATATGATGTGCTTGTTTGTTCGCTAAAATAGCTGATGAAATCTTGTAACGATACATTTATATGAATTATATTTATCCTTCTTGTGCTTTGTTCTTCAAATTTCTGTTTGCCATATATTTTATGTTAGATACTAGATATACTAGAGATATGCTCAAAGTTTCATTTGGTTCTCCTGGATATTTCTTTCTAAAATTCAGCATGTTTTAATATTTGTGAGAGTACTCTATTGGCATATCTGCATTTTACTTTAGAGTGTGTGATACTGAGATTCCTCAACTATGTTTAGTACTTATATCAGTAATTCCTATTCCAGCTAAGGTGCTGTGGTTTCTAAGTTTCATTAGATGTTGTGTTTTTCAGGGCTAGTTCATCTGAGATTATTGTACCTTATCATAAATTCACAAAGTGTGCTGGACAATATTTTTCTGCTGGAATGAGGTTCAAGATGCGTGTTGAAACAGAAGATGCTTCTGAGAGAAGGTTGGTTTCTTTAGATTTTCTGAGTTTCATATCCGTGCATTGTCAAGAAAATTGACATTATTTGGGTAAGTGCAGTGGACTTATTGTTGGGGTTAGTGAGGTCGATCCTGTTAGATGGCCTGGATCAAAATGGAGGTGCTTATTGGTATGTATTTTGCTTATTTCTGCTTTATATTTTAATAGCACAGCAATTATCCTAGTATAAAGTGCATTATTCAGCTCTAGCTTTCACCCTTTCTAGTATAATAATCCATTATATTGAGTTGAACCTGGTACTTTGTTCTTTAGGTTTGCCTTCATTAAAAATAAAATCAAAATTTTTGTCATGCAGTTGTTAACTAATATATGTTGAAACTATTGCCATAGTATCATAGGTGCCCTCCACCACTAGTAAGACAGATTTATTTAGCTACTGATTTAATGTTTTTTTTTTTTGAGTATTTATAATGCTCATGATACATCTAAGAATATGAGAAAGATTTAATTGGAAATTGAAAAGATGTGCATACTAGTTATTTGAAATTTGTCTCCGCAATTATTTGCTGAAGCTTCATATGGTATTTATATCTGAGCCGTCCACTGCTTAGTATCAAACCCTTTGTGTACCCATAACTACTAATGGAGTCTAAACACTTTCCTTTTGCACTCGCGACTCTCTCTTACTAGAGTTGCTAATGCAACCTACAGTGACCCATTATCTCCTAAAGCTTGAGCGTGTTGAGATCATATGTTTAATTAGTTATGATATCCAATATCATTAAATTTTAAGTAGTGTTTCAACGATGCATTGGTTCTGACTCTCTAGTCTTTTATGGTGTGCTTCCTCAGTTATCTACTAATGAGAGATGATCCTTCATTGTATTTTTATTTCATCAATGACCGAAGCTCTCATACTGCTTGTGCTTCGGTGCCCAGCGTCTGTCTGCATCACAGGCTGTTGTGAATCAAATTATTATTGTGTCTGTAGCCATATTTTTTGTGACATCAATGGTCTTTTTTTCACTTCTGCAGGTTAGGTATGATGATTTGCAGTTCAATCGCCTAGATAGAGTTTCCCCTTGGGAGATAGAGCCATCTGGTTCAGTGTCTGCAGCCGGCGGCTTCATAGTACCGGGTGCCAAGAGAATCAGGGTCGGCTTTCCTGCAACAAAGCCAGATTTTCCAATTCTCAGAGGTTCTCGTGTTCTTATTTTGTCTTAATTGTATTTATATTCGTTTCTGCTGGTTGCTTGGTGCCTCCTCGGAGAGTACTAACTAGCCTATACTTCTTATAGATGGGAATGAAGTTTCAGACTTTGGGGAGCCTCTAAGGTTCCAGCAGGTCTTGCAAGGTCAAGAAATTTTGGGTTTTCGTACCCCATATACCGAAGTTGATGCTCCAAGTCAGCATCCATCTGCAATGAGGTGCTCTCCGGGTAACAACGGTTCTAGGATTTCTGCAGTGGGATACAGCAGTAGGCATCGGCAGGCAGACTCTGGAAACTCCTTCAGGGGTGAATCCTTTCAACTCCACAAGGTCTTGCAAGGTCAAGAAGCAATTCCAACTGTGCCACATGGAAGAAGTCCAACAGCTAACAAGGTGCACGAAAATGGCGTCAGTAATGTTATGAATGGTTTTCAGTTGCCAACTCATGAAAATAGTTGGTCCACCTTGACCGACACTCGTATGCACCCTTCTGCAGCACTTATACAGGCATCATCCCCTTCCTCTGTGCTATTATATCAGCAAGCAAGCTCTCCACCACCTAGATTTCAGACATTACATTCTGGCAATCAGAAGAATCTTGAGACTAGAGATCAGGACAAATTTCATATTTCTGAACGATTTGCGAGGAAATTAAAGTCCTGCTCATCTTCTGAAAGTGGTGATACAAGGGAAGATCTGCAAGGTTGCATATCTACAGGTGGTTCAGAAGAGCACAACCAGATGGGTTTTCTGCCGCCACCTCTTTCAACTCACCCATCCTTTAAAGGCAACGAAAATTTTATATCAATGTGCAAAAGTAGTTGCAGGCTCTTTGGTTTTACGTTGAAGGAGGGATATGTCGCTACAAGAATGGGGAGTCGTCCAACTGAATCTGCTTGTTCGTATAGTCATGAAAATACTTTCCTTGCCAGTAACGAAGAACAACTCTATCCAAAACCTCAGTTGGCAACCAAAATAATGGGTGACAGTTGTACCAAAGGAAATGACATACACATGCTTCTCGATATAGCACTGTAAGTCTGCAACACATCGATCGAAATATCGGAAAGGAGCGTTAGCAAGTTACTTATTCCTGGAATTCTGATGTCTTTATCTTTCTACTATCTATCCTTAGACAGTGAAAATTTGCCCTATTCATTTTTCTCAAGTGTAAATTAACTGGAGAGGTAGAACTTTGTACTGTTTTAATGTAGTTGGGCAAAAATTGTATTACTTGGAATCTCTGCAGGATGAATTTTATCTTTCTTATGAATTGAAAGTTTATTTCCTTAAAATAAAATTTATATTTAAATATTTGGAAAATAGAAGTATGAAAAGTTAAAAAAATCGGGAACACGTTTGAATCGTAGGTGGTACTTGGTAGTACAAGTCCATTCCATTTCCCGCGTTTCCAGCGGGATAATTTTTTTCCTTGACATGCGTGTCCAGCAAATAATTGGTCGTAGCAGTTATAAATGTGAAAACCAATGTGACTACGTCACCGCCTTCGTCCACACTAGTTGACTTGTACGAGTCGCAAATGGCGCCTACGGAATCCGACGGCTTGCGTTGCTTTGCATGGATTGACCGACTTTTTTTCGTCGCATGCTTTTTTTGTTTTGTTTTTGGGTTATAATTTCTCCAACAGAAAACCATTTCTCCAACAAGAAAAATAGTACTTAGAAATATTTGAAAACAACTGGTGTTGGGAATGGCTGGGGAAACCGGTGGCGATTCTGCAACTCTTGAAACGACACCAACATGGGCGGTGGCGACTGTTTGTTTCTTCATGATAGCACTTTCTATACTTATAGAACACGGTCTTCATCTCTTAGCTAAGGTATAATTAATAGCTTTTGTAATATTGATTTTTTTTTTTGGAAAACGTGTGGATAAAACATAGAAATTTTTTTGGGTTCATATGTGAAATTATAAAATGAGTTTGGAGATGTATACACTTCAAATTTCAAAATACTCATGTTTTATCATTTTGTGCAGTACTTGAGCAGGAAGAGGATGAAATATCTCATTCATGCTCTTAACAAAATCAAATCAGGTTACATTTTTATGTTTGGGATGAATATATAATTGATTTATTTTTCTTGATAATGCTAAAAAATTCGCGTTGCTTATTGTCCTTGAATTTGCCAATGATGTAGACTTGTTGCTTTTGGGCTTCATCTCCTTGTTGCTGACTGTATGTGAAAAGCCAATTGCGAATATATGTATTCCCAAGGGCGTTGCACATTCTTTTCTTCCTTGCCATAGCTTGAAGAGTGAGGAAGAGGAGGAATCCAAATGTGAAGAACAGGTACTTTATATGTAGGATGGAGTACTTCTTTGAACGTAAATTGGGGTTAATGAATTTGATGCAATTAATTAACTTGTAAGTTCCAGATTTTAGTTGCATCTTATTGATTTTTGAAATTGTGGAACAGGATAAGTTATCTTTGATTTCGAGAGTGGGCATCCAGCAACTCCAATTGTTGATATTTTTTCTAGCTTTCTTCCATGTTTTGTCCAGTTTTCTCACATTCAGTCTTGGGACAGCTAAGGTAATTTATCTTCAACTTTGCTTTGCTCTTTTTTATTATACTTCCTCTCGGAGAATTTGGTCAGTTTTTCTTTTTATCTTGGATGGTGGACCAGGGATGTTGAATTGTTCTCTTGTAAATTGCCAGTATATATAAGTCACAAAAAGAGGGGAATTTCATTGCACTTAAAAAAATATTTTTATGAACTTCCTTGGTGTTTCTGG
>CAIGRH010145568.1:0-19022 GCA_903798295.1 Fraxinus nigra | reverse complement strand
ACATACATGTGACATTTTGTTATTTAATATATGAAATAATAAAAAACTGTCATATTAATACATCAAATAATAAACTACCACATGTATGTGGCATACTGTCATCTTCACTATGAATATTATTATTCTTATGTGATATATTCAATTAAGATATAATTATGAGATTCATTTAATTGTATTTCTTACTTAATCATCATCATGTTGCTTGGGATCTTGGATTTGCCCAGCAGCCTTGTGAGTTGTGACACTTGCTAATCCCTCCTTGTTTTAGTAAAGGATTATTCCACGCGTGACCTTGTACGCGCGTCTCCTTGGTAACGTGTACACATAGCATAATTCATAATATATTAGATCAAAAATGCTGCTTGGCCCGAGATTATTTCTCGGGTCAAACCAGGGCTGCCAAATGGCGCCCCCCCTATTGGAGGGGTGTCTGCCAAGTGGTGCCCCTGGTTTGACCCGGGAAATAATCCCAGGCCAAGCAGCATAATTCTATATTAGATGTCTGGGAAAAAAATTCCTTCAGTCTTAATTTAGCGGATTATTCTGCTTGTCCTGACATGAGCCCTGGACAAAATAGCAGGGCTGCAGGGTCCTAATTTAGCGTAGAATTAAGCTGTAAAAATGAGTATAAATTGTGTGCAGCGTAGAATAGTATTGAAGCCGACACCCGTTTCTGAAAATTGAATTAGACTGCACGTAAGAAGACTAATATTAAATAAACAAGTACATCTGGTTTCTAACATTTCCAACTTTTAGATGAAGTGATTTATAACATACAATAACCCAATTTAATGGCTGAACCCCGGAGTTAACAGTTCAATCTTCTCTATTCATTCACCGTTGCATGGCTAATAAACCGAGAATTCCTTCAAGAACACAACTATGCAAGCATAAAACAATTGGAGAGTGTTTACAACTATGAAGAAGCATAAACTTTATGCTACTGTCAAAATTGTGTTGACACTACCAATTACCCACAGTTTGAGCATTGGTGGCATTTCCTGTTCAAGAGCTAGTAGGATTTGGTCAAGTACTGCTACATGAAGATAAACTTCAAACCTCTGATTTCTAATGTTCATGATGGAGGATCGAGAAATGAATGGTNACCGAGAATTCCTTCAAGAACACAACTATGCAAGCATAAAACAATTGGAGAGTGTTTACAACTATGAAGAAGCATAAACTTTATGCTACTGTCAAAATTGTGTTGACACTACCAATTACCCACAGTTTGAGCATTGGTGGCATTTCCTGTTCAAGAGCTAGTAGGATTTGGTCAAGTACTGCTACATGAAGATAAACTTCAAACCTCTGATTTCTAATGTTCATGATGGAGGATCGAGAAATGAATGGTTTTTCATGAGGGATATACCTGAGTTTTGATCTATTGTTCCGAACTCCTTGTTCCCCTAACACACATTTGACACCTGACATATCATTTCTTAGCAAATGGGAAGATCTCTACAAATTTTTTGATGCCTATGCACATTACACCTTAGCGTCCTCCCATTTGCTAAGAATAGGTGAAGTGCCGAGGTGTAAAAACTGTATTGGGGGTCAGGAAGGTTAGGACAGCAGATTTAGGCTCAGATACTCCTTTGCTGAAAACTTGAACTATAATTTGAAAGCCTCGATCATTCCAGAATTTTTCTTTGCAAGCCTCACCAACCTGGTAGCTGGAGACAATCGAGAGTACTTTTCAACGTGCCACCACCATACACAAAATTTCTGAGCAGGTGACTAATTCTTCCTAACATGACATACAAGATTACATTTCAAGCTGCATTGTAACCTTATCACTTTGCTATTTGAACTACTTTCTCAGTGATGTTGCTCCTAGAAAATTATTTAAATCAGGAATACCAATTCAATGGATCAATCACATTTTAAATGAGCATAACACATATGAAGGTGTAGTAACTACAGGCACTGCATCTGCAAATTTGATATGCCACTCATACAAAAATTAAATTACAAAAACAGCCTAGCTCTTTGGTATATTTACGCCAACAATCTTTGCCGGAGTGATGCGTAGTAGATTTCCTGGCTTACCAGGAACAGCACCTTTGATCATAACAACGTTAAGTTCATTGTCAATCTTGACAATCTTCAGCTTCCGAATCTTACTCTTAGTGCCTCCCATTCTTCCAGGCATTTTCTTACCCTTGTACACGCGTCCAGGAGTTGTGCCAGCACCAATAGACCCAAGTTGTCTATGACTCTTTGACCCGTGAGTCATAGGACCTCTTTTGAAGTGATGTCTCTTGATTCCACCTGGTACCAGAATCCAATAAGCTTCGAATTAATTTCCAACTCTATAGACTATAAGAAACAAAACGCATATAAGAATAAGTACCATATGTTCATCTGTGTTTATGTATAAGCTACAAAAAGGGATAGAATTAGAATTACAGGAGCATGCTTACTCGATACTAGGTAACCATCTATTAGCAGTTGCTTAGGAGAAAAATAAATGGTAGACACTGTTAAGCCTAATTTTAAATCATCGTTCTATCACTGCATACAAATAGGTTAAACTGGCATCAACATAGACCTAGAGATCTGCTATTGATTTCAAGTTTTTCTTCGTTTTAACTCCTTGCGTAGATAAAAACCACAGTGATACCTAATCAAGATTTTTATTACAACTCCATGGCAATCTTGTCCAGTAAATGAATGGATTATCATATTACAAACCAAAGAAAGCCTCATCTACGAAAGAAAGAAAGAAAGAAAAAGACTACACCAACAAGGCATGTGAGCTTTAGACTCTTGCAACCTTACCATACTGATTGACAAAATGCCAATTTTAGAAGATTTAAACATATATATAAATTGATACCTTGAAATCCCTTTCCAATGGTGGTACCAGAAACATCAACCAGATCCCCTTCCTTAAACAATTCCTCAACCGCAAGCCTCTGATTGGGCTCAAACCCATCAACAGACTGGAGCCTAAATTCCTGCAAGTGGCGCAGCGGGATAATCCCGGACTTCTCCAGATGCCCCATCTCTGGTTTGGTCAGTTTTCTATCCCGGACTCTCCTATACCCAACCTGAACCGCATTGTAACCATCAGTGAGCTCGGACTTGACCTGAGTAACAATGTTGCCCTCCCGGAATCCAACTACGGTTACCGGGACTACAGACCCGGAATCTTCGAAGAATGACATCATGCCTAGCTTTGTGCCCATTACACCAATTCCAGCTTCCATTGATGCAGAGATGAGTGGGGTTTGCTTTGAAGTGTTGGCAGAAAGGGAGAGGTTGGAGAGGCGCTTAATGGGGAGGCGGAGGAGGAGCGAGGAGCGGAAGGAGGAGGAAGAGGCATTGGTGGCGGAGGCCGTGGGGATTGTTGGGGAGAGGGAAGAAATTGACATGGTTTGCCGAGAAAGTTGGATGATAGGGAAAACAGAGAGGGAGGGAGAAGGCTCTTCTTATCCGCTACTGCACAGTTGGAGCTGGGATCTGTTGCGGCCGGGTGTATGGACCCTTGCATATTTCTCTTCTACATGATTGGAAGATATCCAAGTCTCCATTTTTTTTATAATTTAGACAGTATCTAAAAATTTAAAGTAATCTTCTTTTAAAAAAAATATTTGCCTCTTTATTTTTAATAGTTATATTATTTTATCTCCGCCAACTTCCCTCGAAATTATTATATTATTTTTCACCATTTTTTTGTATGTACTATTTAATATATGAAACAGAGAAATTTTGCTCTCTACCTAAATGGAACTCATACTTAGCAATCTGCATGCATCCACCACTACTAGTGAGAACCCTTGATTTATTTTATTTTTTACAGAGAAATAAATTAACGACAAAGGTCGATGACTCCCCCAATACAAATTTATGGCAATTTTAATTTAGCAAGTGCTCGAGCTACTTCATTTGCTTCATGTCGTGTAGATGAACAAATAAACTCAATATGATATTCGCAACAGAGATGCCTTTCTTGTTATCGGATTTTTATTTTTATTTGTATTTGCACAATCAAATAAAAATTTTCCCTCTATGTTCCTTTCAGTAAACAGTAAAGAATTGACCTCTAACTTCTACTCTTTTTTTCTTGATGATTCCAAGTACCATTACACAAGAAACCAATTTTTTTTTTTTTCAGAAAATCCATTATTCGATTTATTGTAATTAACACATAATTTTGACGATCGCAATAAATTATTTTATGTAATGAAGCAACAGACATACTGAAATCTTATAGAATATGAGAGCTCCACCATTTTCAATGAATCATCAGTTATAGAAAGCATACAAGCTTAAACCAACAAATTTGCTAATCCAATACTCATCAGACATTGATCTGTCTTCTGCTCAATAGGAGAAGATTAAATTAACAAGGCCAATAATTTATTTCTTCTAATTCTAACTGGTATTTTTCTCTCTCTTGCTTTTTGAAGACTGAGAATCCTTTATATAACCTGATTATCTAGGATAAAAAAAAATGAAGAACAAAATTCAATACAACAAACTCCCTTATGTGTCAATTCAAAAAGCTATGAAGATCCTCCTCCAATGTCTCCTTGGCTTGTAATAATCTGAAATGTATAAATTTCATTGAAGTTAAAACTATTAAACGCCATGAACTATAAAATTGCTAGCCATGGTTTAGTTTCTGATTTCGTACCTTATTTTCAACTACTGAGTCATCAGGAATTACTATTTTCATTCCTGGTCTTGCTTGTATAACAACCTTTCCCTGAAAACAGTACACCAACATATGAGAAGAGTCTCAAACTAATGAAAAAAAAAAAGCGTCAGAAATGTCTACTTTTTATGCTGGGACCCTGAGCTGAAAGTAAAATTGCTCTGGTTTCATGGTAAGCACATAAAATAGTCTTCCAATCTCTATATCATCCTTTCCTGTGGGAGGCAAGGCTAGATTGGCTGGTGAATTATTGGGCCGAGCTGGATTTGAACCATGTAAACATATTGCCAATGAATTTTACAGTCTCTCTCCATTAACAAATGGGTCTTATTGGTAATCCATGATTTACGTCCTTTCATAATAGGTGAATTCGATTCCCTGCCTGCCTCCTTGAAAGAGAGATGTTGTAAAAAGCTAGATGATGGGGGCTGACTTGGCCAACTGCTCTCATACTATGATCATGGTATGAACAACTTAAGAGAATCACATCTTATTTGATGATACCTCACATAAATCTAAAAGGCTATGGGTATTTCGCTAGAGGGAAATGAATAATTAGAACTAGCATCATTAACTACTAATTGTAACCCCAAAAGGGATCGTTTACCCTCTTATCTTTCTATTTATATTTTCCAAATCTAATTTATAGCCGACCAGCATTACAAAAATTCCTAGTAATCTGATGTAGTCATACTCATGGGTAAATTGGTCATTTTCAACCTAAATTAAACATAGCTCCCAACTCAGTCTCTTAGACTTGATTATATAAGCTCCACTAACTGAAGGTTTGAAGCGGTGAATGCATCACAGTACACGCTTACGAAAAAATAAGAGGAATCTCACGACAAGAGTTCTCTCTTTCTTTACACTATTGATTTGGACGTTGCAACTTGAGCATTTTCTAGTTTTTTTTTTTTTTAAAAGTAGTTCTGTTTTTTGTTTTAAATATTGCCACTATTTTCAGTTTTGAAAAACGGTATACCACAACTTAAATGATAGTCCAGTCATATGCAAATTAAAAAACACTACTTTATCTTTAAAATTTCAAATACCAAAATTACGAACAAGGGTCATGGTGTAAATGCACAAAGAAAAACAAAAGGAAGCACAATGAGATAAATGCACCAAGAAAAAAAACCACAATGCCCCTATAGAGCTAAAGAAATCATGGAAAGAGATACAATATGTGCATCTACAAATGCATTCCATGATCCTGGCTATCTCAATATTTTTATGGATGTGGAAGAGCACGACGAGCATCTTAACACTGCCAATCAAGGCTTCATAGTAATTTGCTTAAGATGGCCATACTGCTCGGTCATGAAGTAGATGAACTGGATTGTCATAGTTTTAAACTAGCTAATTTATTCAGCATTTATCAAAGTTGGCCAAGAAAGAGAGAATTATCAGTAAATATAAGATTTTAACATATGTCATTAACTATGGAAATTCTACAGGAGGAGAAAATTTGCTACCTTGAGAGTTATACCAGTTCCAAACCACACATCACCAGTCACCTTCAAGCTGACAAGTCCAACAACACTAGGAATGGACTTGAAGCGAATCTGGAAATCATTGATCTGAGAAGGGGAAAAAAGAAAAATTGTAAAACTCTAATGGAAAATGAAGCAGGGATATTGAACATCATCACAAAAGTAAGGCAATAAGTTCCAAAAGCTTTTTACATTTTCAAATTCTGGTCCTAATTCAATTAAAGGATCGGCAAGATTTGCTCTGGCTGTATTTCGAGTCAGAATGCCATCAGTAAAGGTGTATAAATCTGACTGCACAAGCACACAATGGTTACAAATATATGACAGAAAAAGCATATGCAAAATGATAATATTATAGCTGGAACTATTATAACCTGTAGCAGAAGTAGATCGGATGTTGCTTCAACTGGAAGATATCTCGATTTAGGAACATTTATTGCAAATGACTGATCAATGAGCTGAATCACACATACAAGCGGAGATATTAACAAAGAAAAAGAATACTGTAACAGAGAGATCACTCAAGAATGGAATCACAAAATAACCACAAAAAAACCAAGATACAAAGAAGCCACGCTAAAGAAGACTGTCATCAACTACTTCTAAATAGCTCAACTATGTATCCATACATGCATTGCGCAGATAAAACCATGTTACCTTTGAAATGGTCAAAGACTCTTTTGCCGCACGTCTTTGCACAAGTGTTTCAATAAAGTTCATATTCATCCACCTATACAAGATTTAGATTGATGAGTAATGAACAAAATAGAATCTTTTTCCTAGAAAAAGAAAAGAACAAGGCACAAAATTTCTCAAGAGCAATAACTTACATTGTATGAGTGAATTTCAAATTCTTCTTTGGCATTAGGTTCTAAGAGAATAACACAAATCACAATAAAAACAAATATCAATTAAATAGTGCAGATTTGATGTATTGGAATACCAAGAAAATATTTACAGAAGCATTTTCCCCAAATATGGATATAATCAGCAACATGATTTCCATGTCAAAGCTTGCAGTTCCAAGAGTAAAAATAAATACTACAAATTTCAAGTTACCATATTGCCAAACAATGGAAATAACATATACAGATATAATTTCATGATACAAATATGTCAATTCTTAACATTTTCGAGATAAGAAAAATTATTGAAGCTGAATAGTTGATATCTGTAAAGAAATCACTTTAAGGTCATTTTAAATGCCAATTACTAATAGTTGTTAGAAACATGAATTCTATTTTGAAAAGTAATTGTTTGATACAGACATATCAATTCAGTACGCATTGTATCCCTCCTATATCCAAAATCTCCAGACAGCAATTTTATTCTTTTCTGAGCTTATGCTTGAGTATCTGATGCAAAATCCAGGTATATAGACATTATAGAGGGGGATTTTAAGTAGGAGTTAAGTATTTATAAGGAATCCTTAATAAGTACCTCATAAGCGTAAACATACCTAGCTTAAATGGCCTAACTCTAGCTATAAAGCATTAATTAAATATTACCAGGCACCATTCGCTAAGTTTTCTGTTACTATAAAACAGAAATAAATTGATTTATTCCTACAATTGCCCTTTAACCAAATGTTGGGAAAATCATTTGAGAAAAATCTTTTAAGTCGGTATTAGTGCTTATCCATAGATCTTATAACAACAGTAGGTTCAAGTTCCTAGACAAGTACTTCTGTAATAGTCTAAGCTTTAGGTCTCCATTTCAACATATTTTTATGTTTAACTAACTAAACAAATTTCTACTAATTTGAAAAAAGAACTCTTTGGCAGCCTCAGATTAATTAAAAAAATAAGTTCTGCATGGAGATGAGATTTCTAAGAAGGCATAATAAATGTAAATCATAACCAACCTCAAACTCTTCTTTAATAGATGAAAGGTTACTTTCTTCTGATTCAGGGGATTTAGGCATCACCTGAAAACTATGACACCTTAGAAACAGTTACCAATTTAAAGACCAAATAAAATGAAGCCTTTTGTGCTTACCTCCACACAATACTCGATATTGTTTTGAATCAAATGGTTTAAGATTTCTACAATATGCATTAAGAAGCTCAATTATCAGTAGTCCAGACTGATTCCTGGAAACCATGTCATTTATGATCAATGAAAATTGAATATCATGAAATGAGAATAATTAGAAGCCCATAATGAGGATACTTGGATCAACAATATGAGCAACGTTGTCTGAATTCAACACCAGGATATACTCTTTGCCCTGTTGAAAAAAGAAAGCTTGTCACATATTACATGTTTATGCCATAAACAATTAAAAATAAATGGTATTTCAAACTTTTGAGCAAATAATGTACAAAGACCCAGGACAGAAAATTTCTACCTGAGACAATAGTACATCTATTTTTCCATCATTCATCAACGAGGAGAAAACCTCAGCAAGGTTTATAGAATCCCTTCACAAGAAAATGAGTAAAATAATTAAAAATGGGGGATGTTTGAAGATACCCAATTGATGATTTCACTATAGGAAAGTTATAAAAGGTGAATTAATAGCGTGTACACACAAAATTTCCGCACAAAAGTACTAGAATGTTAAGAGAGAATGACATCAAGAATCTTTCAATTAATTTACAATAAGATTCCCAGGGTCCAAGACCTTAAAACACGTTACTTAGAAATTCAAACATGTTCCCAATAACACAGGGGTTTTTCTTTTGAATAGGTTGGAAAATAACATACATTCCATCATGGTCATCCAATTTTCCAGCTGACACTGGAGGAAGATCACTGACGTTTCCTTGGTGATGTTGGCTCTGGAAAACAAAAAGTATCAGCTTCCCAAACATCAAATCATAAATAAAGTTCATTAACAAAAGCCAGTTTCAGATTCTGAATGCATCAAACACACATCCACACAAGAGCATCAATATACAAAACCTGGACAATAGAATGAATGTTCTTATCAGAGTGCCTTTCCAAGACCTAACATATAACAAGAAGCAAAAATCAGCTACCAATAAAATTAAGTTCCTATGACAAATACATACATACATACATGTGTCTTGTGAGTATAAAGTTACCTTTAATACACCATCATGTGTATTGGGTGCATTCACCAAAAGCAGCGGAATGACACATCCATACTTGGAATTGAGAGACTAAAAACAGTAGACCGATTTTAAGTATATAATAAGAAGTATTGAACATTAGAGTACACAGAATATATACCAAAGAAAGGAGAGAAATATCACCTCAATTTGATTGAGAATCAAATCCAGACATGTCAATCCATCACAAACTTCCACAACAGACCTGCATTATACATTATATGGGAAGCTAATAAGGCAGCTGACAGAGAAGGGTCATACATGGAGCATGTAAAGTCACAATTAGACATTTGGTATTTAAAGTTTCATACACCTGTCTTTCGATACAAAAAGAAGAATGTCTAAAAGAACTCCATTGAAAATTATTTGTACAAACTACTAATAATTTTTTTCAGCTTCAATGCTTTGACAGAATATACAAACCCCGATATTTAAAAAATACAATAAGGACACTCAATCACATACATGGGGAAAATAACATATTTTGGTATGGTCAAGTACAAACTACTAATAACATTTTTCAGTGCTTCAATGCTTTGATAAAATATACAAAACCCTCTAGATATTTAAATAATACAATAAAGACACTCAAATCACATAAATGAGGAAAATAACATATTTTGGTGTGGTTAAATATTAGTGATTTACGAAGCCAATATGTGGGCTCGTAAATTAGATTGGATATGAATAAAAAACATGTTTCCAAAAGCATTATGTAAATATTTACAATTCTTTCCTGCACTTCAATCTATTGTTAGGTTTCCTGCATATTAATCTATTGTGAGGAGCTAGATATGTAGATAATTTTATTAAGCACATGGATAAAGTGCGTACATGGTGAGGTAAAGGAACATAAGAGGAATAGAGATGTCTAGATGTTTCTGCACACACGTATGTATACATGTAAATCAGCAATGCTAAAGGATGCATGATTACCAAAAAAAAAAGTTTCTATCGCACTATTATAACCACGAACCATGTACAAAATGCATACGAAATTACAAAAGTAATGGACAAATGAGTCACTATATATGCACATATTGTGTCTAAAGTCGGTTACAAATTGGAAACCCTGCTTCGAAAAAACAAACGTGCAGCACAATTATATTGATGCATGGAAGATCAACTGCTGCTTTTTCTTTTTTTTTTTTTTCAATAGAAATTTCAATTGCTTCTATTGCACTAGCCATTGAATACCCTGAAGCAAGAAAAATGAGACAGAACGTGAGAGGGATATGAATGTTTCAGAAAGATGGGACTGAGAAACATTCATTACTTTCAGTCAGGGATAGTTTGATGAAAGAACAGGGTAGGAGAAAATATATATGGTAGTAATGCATTTGTTTGCTTGTAAACAATAGACTTCATTGAATAACTAAAGTTGAAACCAGAAAATTTGGGCAACTTATCTTCATTTGAAATATTGCATGTCCAGCTAAAATGCAAGAAAATCCTGATCCATCTAACAGTATACAATATAATTTATCCTGGACAGCTTAATTTATATAAAGAATGTTTTGAATGAAATACAAAATAGCAAGCACAAAAAAAATTAAAGGTCCAGCACTTCACCTTTCACATCCAAAAGGAGCCGTGAACAAATAAATTAACTTTTTCCCCAGATGCTAGAACGAATAAAGATTATCTTGCTGTAGATTTTTTTATTTTCGTCAGAAAGTCCAAATTATTATTTTTCTCGGCAAGTCCATTTTAATCTAAACAGTTATCTGATTGTAGTTTGTTAATTTAATTTTTCATTTTTTGGCTGATAAAGTTAGATTAGTATCCAAAATACAAACACAAATCTTGTTCTAAGACTAATTTAGCTTGAATATTGCAGTAGCACTGGAGAAATTAATTGATATTTACCTAACTTCAATAAGACTTGCGGCAGTTTCTAAAGATGGTTGAATACTGAACTTCATTAAGACTTGCTGCAGTTTCTAAACATGGTTGAATCTATATTATGCATGAGTAGAGGTTTTTAACTCCAAAATGAACGTGCACTCTGCTTTAATGAAGCATACAACTGACAGTGCAGTGTGCATTATGTGCTTAAAACCCAAGAGGCTTGGCACAGGCGACTAACTTCTACTTCAGTGTTTGGTTAATTAACTATAAGCCAATTGTGATTTAGATGCCAACCAGGTAGCACTATCAACAAAGGAATTCTAAAGCCTTCCTCTTATTAGCATAGAGTAAGTGTTCTGAGAAATAGTTTATTCAGGAACACAGAAAAGAGGAAATTGATTAAAGAAGAAATTTGGACATTGCTTCAGTATAGACGAATTTATATTTCAAAAACGGCAAAGCTAAACTTCATTTTCAAAATTATACTGAATACCTAATTAAGCCAAGAGCACAAGTATCAGACAGTAGATTTACTCTCTTCTCAAGTCATACGGTCCAAATCTAGTTGTATTAAGTGTCCAGTATTGTCAAAAATGAAGCCAATCCTTTACGAGCATATAAGATATCAATTTCAAGAAATATTACAGCAATAAATCAAGTGGCTTCCATCATGCCAGTTCAACTAGCTTTGGCCTATGAGCTATAAACCGTTCTGGGTACATATTAATATAAATTTGAGTCGCAAATATACTTACTTGGGGCCATGAAAGCCCATCTTTGTCCCCAGGCTGCCATTGAACTTCAATACAACAAGTTTGTCCAAAAGCTGCTTAGTTTCCAAGATATCTGAAGAAATGGAAGAACTCATAATGACAAGTATATCAAAAAGGAACTGAAAATGGGTTAAGGTAAAAACAGCAAACGTCATGGTTATTCTTTTATTTAGTTAGTATTAAGTCAAGTTTGTGTTGGATAAGACCTCAAAATGTATGAATATTAAAAACTGTAGCTCTAAAAGTTTACAAAAAGAAATGACTTATTCAAGATATTACTAATTTCTTAAAGATTAACTAGTAAGATTCAGAAAAAAACAACTTCATTAAAGCTTAAATGAACAATGTAACATTGAGCACTGAAGGACTAACGACAGAGGTGGGAGGACAAACATTACTTTCATCCAACTATTACCTTCAGGAGTGGGTTGCAATTTCTCATAAGGAAGAACTGAGATTTTGTCTTCTGTAGCAGTCTTGTCAATTTGTTGAATTTCATCTCTTCCACATGCAATTTCCATCAGAACAAAAATGTAAGTAAGATTCATTACAAGTAAATGAAAACATTAAATTGGTGGTAAGATTAACTAAAAAAAGTGGTTTCATATCAAATATCAAACTAACTTATTCTTGATAAATAGAAAAAGAATCACTTGCAATTAAAAAATACAAAATAATGGTGAGGTGAATGGACAACTATAATCAACAGTAACTAAAGAATACAAACAATCTCTGCAATCATACTAACACAACTTAGTACCACATTCTCCACAAAAATCATGAAAGAGAACAGATTTTAATCCTCAGTTATGTAAATGTAAATGCAATGTGACAAGCTCATCGACAAAATCAGAGTATTGATGAAATAGTCGAAAACAAACCAGTATACCAGATTACTATCAAAAGAATATTCATATTCTGAAGCCATAATTACTCAATAAATTTTATAGAAAAAACAATGCAGTAGTATTATAATAAAAGCTTAACTACTATTGTCCAGTCATGAATGGCTTAAAACGAAAAAAAAAAAACAGTGTTTACAAACTCTCACGAGTCACAATAATCTAAAGCCCAATGAACTGATAATTAATACTGTTGAACCAGTACGAAATCAATAGGCCTAACCTACCAACCTCAACAATTTCTACATTATATAACTCGAAAATCTAGCATCCAGCAAAGCAAATAAAACTACTATTAAGGTGATAATTCTCATACCGCGTTCTGTATTTATCCTCCTTCTCCGCCAATGCACCCTGAGACCTCTTCTGCTCGTACAAAATAGTTTTGGTGATCAAATTACAGAACAAGTACACAAACTGCACAGAATCATTAGCCGGCACAGGGTATGTAATCTTCTCATAAGTATCGGACGGCATACTCGAATCCACCAGCCCAACAATGGGAATCTGCAGCCTAGACGCCTCCTGAATCACTGAGCTCTTTCTCTCCGTGTCAAAAATCACAATACAATCCGGCGCCTGAATTGCACCAAGGTTCAACTTCTTATTTCTGCCACGAAACTTTTTTGGGCTCGAACTGTTTGTTAAAAAGCCTCCAAGACGCCACGTGGTGTCGTTCTTGATCCCAACGGTCTGGGTCATCTGGGCAACGATTTCATCGAAGAGAGAGTTGGTATTGACGAAGAGGAACCGCGCATTGTCACGGGCCAAGTGGCCGATGAAATTGCAGGCATTTCGGAGGCAAATGAGGGTCTTGTCGGAGTCTATAATGGACATGCCATTGCGGGTGCCCTCAGAGAAGATCTTGAAGTGGTGGGCCGTCACACGACGGCCGAGATGGGCGTTTGTGCTCAGCAGTTTTTGGATTACTACTGAATGGATTGTCATTTTGGGAATTGAAATGAGGATTTTTTAGGGTTTATGATTCTGATAATATTGGGGGTATAAGAGGGAGGAGGGAGGTGGAGGGTTTAAGCAGCGGCGATGTCGCGGGGAAGCGATATACCGGAGAAAGTCATTACAAGGTACAGGTGATGCTGCATGAGGTACAATAAACAGATTAGCAGAAAAAGTCCCCAAGCCCTTACAAGTAATACACTTAGATCCCCAAACTTCAAACCAGATTATTTACATCCTAATATTTTATTTTGTTAACACGCGAACGTAACAAGCCCAAACTATATTAGTGGCATGATTGGGAAAGTTAAAATTTTGTAATTGTTTATAAATTGTAGAGCCTGTAAAATGTGTATTGAATAGTAAGTTATGAATCTCATATGTGAATTAAAAAAAAATAAAAAAAATAGCTTAAATTAAAATTTAGGAAAGATTAGGGGTGGACTCTCCAACATTTACATTTTACTTGGTATGGTATAAGTTCTCGACTTTCAAAGTTGAAGTTTCGGATCTCCAACCCATTTAAATTATTTAATTTTTTTTTCTCAAACTCATTTTAAATAATGCATTCTCTCGATGAAATAAATTGCATGTGGACCCAATTTCAATACTTTTTAATCACATTCTCCAAAAAAAATATTTTTCACAAAATTTATATAAAAAAAACCTCTAAATCTATAAATTTAAGTACGGCTTGATTGAAACCGTCAATTTGTTGAATCTCATGCAACTTTTAATTAACTTAAAGCTAGAGGGTAAAATTATCGAACTACTTAAAATTCGCTCCAATTCATATGAGATTCATGTGCAATTTTAACGTACGTAGAGACTTAAATTCACGAATTTAAATTTAAATCACGAACTAAAATTTATCCTAGAACCATTATGGCATCTCCAATGCATTGTATTAATTTCTATGTAAGCGATAACCAAGTTGCAATACTAATAGTATACTTGACATTGATATCTAAAGAATAGACACATATGTCTAGAATTGATACCTAGTTGGTTTATCTACAATCCAATAATAATGTTTAAATATCTAAGGCCCTGTTTGATTATTTTCCATAGAGCTTGGAAATTAATTTTCAAGTTCTTGATTTTGACATGTTTGAACAACCAAATTTTCCAGGGAAAAGTTTTTCCAAGCATGGGTTCCACGCGCCTATTTTCCTTGGTGGAAAAAGCAATTCCAGGTTTATTTTTTATTTTTATTTTTACTTTTTGGCAATGGAAATAAATTTCATAACCAATTGTAAAAAAAAAAAAAATTTACTTTAATAGACAATTTCCATGTAAAATAAAATCAAACGAACACTAAACTTTGATGAAAAAATGGTGAAAAATAGTTTTTGAACAGACTTTTTTTTTTTTTTTGACTTTTTGACGATGGTAACAAATTTTATAGCCAATTGTAAAAAAAATCACTTTAATGGACAATTTTCATATAAAATAAAGTCAAACGTGAACAAAAATATCCAAAAATTTAAAATTTTCCGGGTGAAAATTTTTACCAATCAAACACACTTAATTAACAATTCCATGGAAAATAAGTTTTAGACAATTATTTTATCTGAAATTTATTTTCTTTCCACCCATATTCCATCATTGCAATCAAACGGGCCTAAATCACATTAAAATTTGCATAAAAAATATAGATCTATGCAGCAAATGACACTTCTGTTGAGTCACCAAACATAACAGAAGATGTGAATTTAAACGGAGTTTTAGCCCATGTCTATTTTTATATTTTTGTCACTTCAGTTTGATAGTCTTTATTATCTTGCATTAAAAAGGAATTTTGTGGAAGATTTTCATTTTTCAAGAGAATTGAATGGTATATGAGTTAGGAGGAGAAACTCATATTTTTTTTTTCTTAGATATTTGACTTAGGGGGAGTCGTAGATATTTTTGACTAATTATTGGTTTGAATTTTAATATTGATGTATGTGTTAGTGTTTTGTCAATGTCGATACTAATATTTCATATTTTATTTCTAAGTTATTGATGCAAGTAGTATTACGTACTCTGATGTTACACATGTTGTACTTGCATTGCTTTATATGACTTAGTTATATTTTTTATTGTCAATTTTCTCTTACTTTTTACGTGGTATTGTTGTTTTCATATATTTCATGAAAACATGCATGATAAGATTTGAATTGATGTTTGAGAATTAAGTCTTTAGATAGATTGGTGTTAGGTATTTTGACTTTTGTTAGGTATTTAATGCAATTGGCAATTCTGTAAACAAAATGACTAAAGTTGATATGTTGCAAAAAGTCAAGGAGTAGTGTGCAATTAGTATAAGTTGTGATATTTTAGGTCTAGGATTCGAGAATTGGAAAAATGGAGCGGAATTTTGCTAGACTGTCGCCAATGCTTGACTCGAGCGCCAGAAACAGAACCTTCATCGCCCGTCTGTCGCCTCACCTTCGCTTGAACGACAACTTGTCACTTGACTGTTGCTCACCCTTCGCTCGAGCGACAGTGCTGTCCGGAAATTTTAATTCATTTTTAAAGACTTTTTATCCGATCCATTTATTTCCTAACCTACATATAAATATCTAAATGCCACAGAACGTGATTTTCCAAAGTTGATCATGGAGCAAACACTAAGCTTTTCATATTCTCTTCATCTTTTGAGATTTCAACCTTCATTTTTCATAGTAAATTGTTCTTGGCGATGAGAAAAATATCAGATCTTAAATCCAATACCAAACTGCTACTTCTTCATATGTGTCAGAGTTTCTAAAGATCAAGGGAAGGTGACTGAAGTTCCAGTCGTTGAAGAACATGGTGTGCTTCGTGTATCCATAAGAGATAGACGATTCTACAAAACTATGAGTTACTGTAGGAGAACGCAATCCAGGAGTGTTTTGGAAATTGCAACTGGGAATCGGTGCAGGAGCATGGAATCTAGAAGAGCTGTTGAAATTGCAGCCAAGAGGTCAGATAGTACGTGTTGTCGTCTAGTCTGGTAGATGGTAAGTTAAAAAATCGTTTATAGTAGATTGTTGACTGGTAAAGTGATTGGAGTTTCATCCAGTTGGATTTCTCCGTGATCAATTCTTGTTTTTACTTATTGCTTACATAAATGCAGTATTTCAACATAAGAATAATTGAATTGCATGAATAACCATCTATGAAATAATTAATTAGTGATTTGTTACTATTTAATTGTTTAAAATTTTTTAATTCTGCATATTCACCTATTCACTCCCCTTTAGGTGTTGTTAGAGTCGAACTACGTATTTTTAACTTTGAAATAAAGGATTTTGTCATGGAATGCCAAATGAGGATTTTGTTAAGTCCTAATTTTCATTGGCTATATTTGTATCCAAAATCATTGTTATTTGAGTTGTAATTAAAGTAAAAAGAGTTGGGATTTGTAGATTCTTAAAAGGGAGATGAAGACATTAAAGAAAATCAAGAAATGGAAAAGCCGATTGCTCGATGTTCGCTAAGATGGTGCTTAAGTTCCCACAGCAAGAACGCTGACGCTCGTTGGCCGCAACGTTATCGCTTGAGCGGCGGACTAGCTGCTTGCTAGGCGCCAACCTAACGCTCGGGCGACTATTTAATTTAGGAACAATCCTGATTCGATTTTAACAGCTTTTTCCAATCATATTTCACCCCCAAACGCTACTTATTAAAAACGTATAGCTATATGTCCGTCCCAAAGTGTTTTGTATGATTATTTCATAATAGAGATCATACTATTGAAAAAGATTCAAATGCATCCAAAGATCTCTAGGTTCAACCACTTGATCATTGATTCATAAATTCATCCCAAACATTATTTTATTATTGATTGAGCTATATATTTAGTCAAGAGATTATCTTTTGAAGATCAATTACATATTCCAATATTTTCTTATCTCAGCCACATATCAAAACACGGAAAGATATAAAGATCAAACGCAAAAGACCCTATTTTCACCTATACGCCATTAGAGTTCTAAAGTTGAAGAAGAGACGCTTGGAGTCCTAGCACTCTAGAACAAGTTCATTTGTGGTGATCTAGTGGAGAAAAAAGTAGTTCAGAGTTTTCAAAAATGCAGGTTGCACAATCGAAGAGGTTCTTCGGTGAAATACAAAGTTGGGTGGTTAGAGTAAACTAACGTTAGTGTTTGGACCAATTGTAAGTTAACTTTTCTAATGGATCTTTTAGGCAAGGTTTCCCTAGAGATTTTTTATTCCCGTGAAGAGTTTTTCAAGGGGTTTTCCCTCATCAATTTCTGGTGTTATTTACTTTTACCGATTTAATCTGAATTTTTATGTGATTATTTAATTATGGTTTAATTGGATTAATAACCTTAATTATTTAGATTAATCAATAAAATAGTGACTTTTGATTTTTATTGTTGATTGTTTTAATCCCGCCTATTTGGGTCGAAATATAATTCCCAACGTATGCATGAATGAGGATAGGTCATTATATTCACGTTTTGTACTCTAAAAGAATGCTTTAATAGGTTTGCGTGTTATGTATGAGAAAAAAAGAATCTTTTTTTTAATGTTCTTTAAACTAATGTCATAACTTGTTTTTCTTTGTTTATGCTATGAAGTATGAAGGAAATACTTGAAAGGCAAAACCTAAAGAACCTTGAAAAGATGGAACAACCATCTCTTGAGTTGCATGTAATTTTCTTCTTTTGCACTTCTTATAATATGTTACAACATTGTATTAATGTTTACCCCCAAGCAACTCAAGTTGTGTCCTCACCCATTTATATAATTTGGATGCTCTTTTTGTCTTTGAACACTGAAAGAATAAAGTTATGTCGTGTAGCTAGTCGAGGACAGCAACCACTCTAAATTAAGCAAAGAAATTTTTGAGAAAAGCCACCAACTAAGGTATATGTTTAAGAAATATTATTTTCGTAATTAATTTCTCTTTCATATTTTTGGTGCAACGTGGAGTATTTACTATTAAGAGGCGCATGAGAGGGAAGAGCTTCAGGTTTATACATTGAATAGCTGTAGCATCTAGCTAGGTTACTTGAAGTCGGATTAAATCGTGTAACAGAGAAAAATGGTTGTACCTAACTTTTTGACATTGTGCCGATTCCATGATATACAGTTCACATTTATTGTAATACCCCCAGACCACGAAAACTTAAAAGATTTGATAGGTACTACTCATACCAGTAAGGTGCACTTTCTTTTCCGGAAGTTTATCGTTAGAAACTCCACAGTTAAGCGTGTTTGGCTTGGAGCAATTCCACGATGGGTGACACATTGGGAAGTTTTCTCGGGGAGCGTGCGAGTGATGACAAAGCATGTTGAAAAGACTCATG
>CAIGRH010145564.1:0-11604 GCA_903798295.1 Fraxinus nigra | reverse complement strand
ATTTTATAAATTGTTGAAGGCAATATTTAAATTCAAGATCTTCGTGTGATGCTCTAATACCATTTTAACCCTTAGTGCGACTTGTAGTCTACGAGGCCTTTCCTCATAACCCCTCAGTACAATTGTACACAAGTTTAAGTAAAAGCCACAAAAAATGTGCTACTGCATCAGGAAAAAAACTTCACTATAGTTATATTTCATCAAATGAAAGCAAAAAAACCAACCACCATAGAATTATAGACGTTCTTCATATTTAAAAACCATCGCAGAACAATGTATGTAAGAGTTTCCTAATACATAATCCAGTGTACCTCAATCTTGTAATGCCACGCTATAAGAAAACGTAAAATTGCAGCCGTCTAGATTGTGATTAAAAACGAATAAGAGATTATCCAGTAGCATCGAATATTTACATTGGTATATAAAGAAATGTTTCAACATGAATTCAATTTGTTATGTGAAGTTACTTGGGCTATTATCAACAAACTCCTATATTGCATTCTTTTCTCTAGACATTAAGACATCTATCCTCCTTCCCTGAGTGAAATTTCGAAAAGGAAAGGCAAATTTAGGAGATTCCTTACTTCTGTGTCATATTCTTCTGATGTTTCTCTCTAAACCAATATGTACTTGCAGCATAAATTTTGATTCCTCGGAAAAGCAGAAAAAAGAGCTGTAATCTGTCAAACTAAAGACGTTGCCTTCTAAAACCCGAACTCTATAAACTCTATAGTTCTTGTGTGATTTATTCTGAATCTATATGACTGCAGAAATGCTGCTAGCAACTGCAGATGCAAAAGGGCTGTCAGGGAGATGCAGTCCGTGATTGCTGTAATAGTTAAAAAACCAAGAATAAGGAGATGGCAAATGTGAGAAAATAAAAAACTGCGATTTCTACATCTTGCACAAATTTTTTGAACTGTCAAGTCTCGGAATGAAGCATAAAATCCTATTTATATAAAAACTTAGTTATCTACTAAATAAGTAATTTTTACTTTTTAACTTTTTAGTCTAAGCCCAATCATATTATTTAGAAAAAGAGGCTTGCATACCTCTCTTGATCACTGTAATTTGCAATCAAGGGCTTGGAGTTATTATCACTCGTAGAGCCACTGTTTAAAACATCAAACAGATAGTTGAAACGCTCAGACAAGAACTTGGAATTATCTGCACAATTTTGATGTACGATCATTAAGGAACAATGTAGAATGAATAATGCTGACAGAAAGCTAATCAACTTTTGACAGGTGCTTATGCTCGTAAACTAAGAAATGACCTTCAGGCATTTTTGGCGCATCCACTGAATAGCCCAACAAGGATTGATTGATCAGAGGTTTTTGTGCTATCTGGAGCTGTGAGAGACGTAATGCCTCGCGTTCAAGGATCCATTCACGCTCTTCCATTAGTTGCCTCTTGAGCAGCCTAGAGGATTCCCATTCTGTATTAAATAGAACAAAGACATGAGATGAGAAATAGCTTCAGCCTGTGGCAGAAAATTATACAAAGAACAAAATGCGCAACGAGAAGAAAGAGCACAATTAATAGAAAAAAACATATCATATGCAATAGTTTAAAAACCAGACCGAGAATCGACCAGGAAAAGGTAAAGGTTGAACCGGTGGTAAAGAAATATCAAAAAAATAGAAATAAAAAAAGTTGAGTTGAACTCAGTGGTTGTTGGCTTGGTTTCAAAATTTCGAACTTTCCAATTTTTTACTTAAAACCGGACTGGTTTTGGACCCTGTTCCCAGTTATTCCGGTTGGACCAGCCGGTCAGGTGCAGTTTTGAAAGTTGATTATATGGGAAAAATGGGAGGATCATTGTGTAAGTACATTTAAGGCATATTTTGGTAAGGTAGATTGCATATGATAGGACAATATTCATCAAAAAGAAAAGAAGCTATTATTTGGTCGATTATAGTGTCCAATAAGAACTTACCAAACATTTAGTTAGAAAATGAAGACAATGAGGTTAGGAATTGCTTCTGAAGTTCGATTCACAAAACTTATCTTTCCCATCAATTGAACATACAAAGAAATAATAAGACTTCATATTTCATAAGTATTGCAGTCTCAAAGCTAGTAATGAGGAAGTAAACTAGGCTAGGTAAAAGCAAATGTCTCACTCTCTAGAAGCTCAGAGTCGATTTCTATTGGTTGCGAGTGATAATACATTGGATGCTCAAGTTTTACTTGGTATTTCCTGCATTTTATCAAAAAAGAAAATGTAAAGCATTAAATAGAAGCTACACAGTTTTCTTGATTCGAGCCGTGTACATAGTCCCTACCAACAAATTGAGCAGGCGGCGTGTAGTCTATTAGATCAAGAAATTATTTTGAAGTAGAAAATATACCTATCAACAAGCTTGGACTTTTCTCTATAAGGTTTCACAAGAACACGAGCCCCACAAACATAATGTGGATTTCCCTTGGACAAAATTAACTTCACAGTATCTGCATCCACAAAAGTTACGAAACCAAACATCCGTTTCTGCTGGCAGGGAATTCTCACATCTTGAACTGGACCAAAAGTACTAGGAGAGAACAAGAGAACATTAATGATGAAAATTGAGGACAATAAAATAAGCAACAATGCAGATTTAGATAAAATTACTTGAAGTAATTGGATACATCTTCCTCAGTAAACGTGCTCTCGGCTGGAAATGTTAGATAAATTTGTCTAGAGCCGCTAATAGTCGGACCAGGATCACCCTGGATGTCAAAGTACTTTGGAGCATCTTCAGCCAGTATTATTGCATGCTGTCCATGAGGCCTGCATATCAAAATTGGAAGACTAATGATTATTTATCGACATTGGATATACTAATACACGGACAACAAATGCTAGTAACACCTGTCAATGAGCCGAATACTATTCTTCAACCTAGCAAGAAGTTTAGTCAAACTATAACCAGCTTTTCCATTTCTTTGACTTTCAGTCAAATATCCTTCGGCTTGTAGAGTTTTACCAAATTTCTCATAGTATATCATCGGCAGAGATGCAATGGAAACAGGATGACCTCTCCTGGATTTCAATAGCTCTGTGATTTCCAGTTCTAATTTCTCAAGGGACCCCGGCTGGAACACTTGATCTTTGTTGTCAAATTGATAAGAATTAGGACCAAACATATGTTGATAGCTCTCTGGAAAATATTCTCCGTGAAAATACCTACAGTTACTTCCATGCTTACAAAAGCCCTTGTTGAAATAGTGACAAGCCTTAACCGGGTAATCCACTAAAATTGGAGAATTCCTCAAACCTCTGTTACTCAGATTATGGAATGCACCTTCTGAACAGTAATAATCACTTAGAAAACTTGATNTTGGAAAATGTGAATCAGTTGGGATTAAGATGGGGATACCCGGCTGGAACACTTGATCTTTGTTGTCAAATTGATAAGAATTAGGACCAAACATATGTTGATAGCTCTCTGGAAAATATTCTCCATGAAAATACCTACAATTACTTAATTTACTTCCATGCTTACAAAAGCCCTTGTTGAAATAGTGACAAGCCTTAACCGGGTAATCCACTAAAATTGGAGAATTCCTCAAACCTCTGTTACTCAGATTATGGAATGCAGCTTCTGAACAATAATAATCACTTAGAAAACTTGATGACCCAGAGTTTGCTAGCTCTAGCTGATCATCGAAACCCTGAAATTGGTTTTGAAAACAGTATTCTTCAGGATTTGAATCAGCGTAGGATAATACTTTGAAAGGTGAAGTATGCACTCGCTGCTGCTCAGCAACTACCTGAGGACGCAAATAAGGATCTACCTTCCGAAGTGAAGACAAAGATGGAAAAGGGCGTGGTGAAGCTGGTAGAGAGAGGGTCATGTGAAGGGACGGATCTGATATAGGGTTCGGGTTAATGGAAGGAGAAATGGGAGGTGAAACAACTGGTGCTAACCTAAGTGCAGTTTTTGCTTTCTGTATCAATGTGTGGATTAAGCTATCCGGCCCTAAAGCTAACCGAATCATTTCCTGGTCAGGAATGTCTTGTAAATAAATATATCCAATAATCTTTCTTGCAACATTTTCTGGTTCCAATAATAAGATTCTGCCATGAACAGTTTTAACAGCCTCAAAAGAATCCATTTCACAACTTGTCACTGCACAGGTAACCATAAAATAACATGATTGAAAATGATATGCAGATATAATGAAAAATAAATAAAACTATACAGAATTAGAGTGGTATATCTACTGAAGAAACAAAAAATAATGCTAAGCTCAAATATGAATTTTCTACAGCAGGAACAGTCGATTCAGGCCCCTGCTTTGTCGTTCTCCAAACGAGGACTTTAAACCAGGTATCTCATGTCAATTGCAAACCAAGAAAAGAAAAACCTTTTAGTATGTTATGTTCATTAACAATACTCGACAAATACTCAATACGATAAAATCTTTGTCAATTGTACCAAACCTTTTAGTATGTACCATAATTTTTCTTATCCATCATAAATTGCATCAAACAAGAAAAATAAATGGCATTAACACCTTATTAACAAAACTTATGTACCCAGAAAAGAGTATTCTAAACCAGATAACGCAGAGAGAAACCATGACGACACCATATTTTATTCTATGGTAGTGAAAACACAGTAATCAGTCTAAACCCACGAATAAAACACTGTTTTCAAAATAATCCATTCATGAAAAACCCCAACAGATTCAGCGTACACTTGTAATCTTAAAAGTACGATGAAGAAAATGAAAATACCAGAATCAAACTGAAACGAGAACGCTACTCAAATTCCATGTCTCTCTACATTCACTTCTTCACTTCACTGTTTTTTTTAACTGACTTTCAACTCTCTGCGGAAACTTCTGAGCATTAAAAACAGAAACCGTTTAAGCCCACAAAGCAAAATCACAAGAATCGATGCTTTAAAGAGTCCTCAAATTTTGGCAATTAATTTATTTACTTTGAACACCCTTTTTTATCACTTTATAATAAATTGTGAAAAAAGAAGTTTTTGAATTTCCAGCTGGCATCTATTAATTTCTTAACGACCAAAATAAAAATCCCTGTATTTACGATATGGACCATATGGTTGATGAGAGGTTGCATGTGTTCTTACAAAAATGCCCTTGTAATTTAGCAAAATCCCATCTAATATTTAAATGCATGTTAAAAAAGAAAAAAACAATATCGAAAATTACAATATAAGGAAATTAGTTAAGCTTTTTATTTATTTATTTATTTATATTTTCATTGGTGATGGGGAAGTAAATATTGTACACAATTTATTAAGATAAATTGATCATTATTACTTTAGGGTGTCATTTAAGTACTTTCAACAAGATCAACAATTTCGTCCAATATATAAGCGATATATCGAACACTTGTGTTGGATGTGTCAAATTATTTTTTAAAATTTTTTATTCTTTTATTTTGAGGGCTTGTTTGAATTTCATTTTTGTAAAAAAAATGTATTTTTGAGTAGTGTATTGATGAAAAATGTGTGCTTAAAAAATAAGAATTTTTTTTGAATTTGCATGTAATATTATTTCATTGAAGAATGTGGAGTTGAAATGAGGTCAAAACACTATTCAGAAATATATATTTTTTTTTCAAAAGGGCTCAAACAATGGTTAAATATATTATCTAATTTAATATATCGAATATATTATGTTTTAAGGAGATTTTTTTCAATATGTTGTGCGTTTGATTATCAATATTTTTCATGAAAAATGTATTTTTTCACCTTTGACAATTTTTTCTATGAAAAATATTTTCCTACTTTTAGTTACATAACCATATTTTCGTTAAAAACAAGAAAAATATTTTTTTTAGTAAGAGGTGGTTTTTATTTTCCAAGTAATTCACTCTTTCTTTATTTTTCTCATCTACCAACCAATAAAAAATGGACAAGTATAATATTTTCTATATTGAAAATTAAATCAATAAAAAAACATTTAATTAAAAATCTTCATACAAATAAGTTCTAGAAAATCGAATTGCTTTAAATTTATTTTCTTTTTATGCAATTTCCATACTCACAATCAAACGCACTAATAAAATTTATTTTCTTTCTAAGCAAATTTCATACTTGCAATCATACGCATCCTTAGTATAATATCAAAATACAAAAGGATCCAATGGTAAGGTTATATTTGGTGTAGTTTAAATATTAGATTTTAGTGTGTTTTGATAACAGTTGTTGAAATATATTGCTGGAAAATCGATAAAAATTATGAGTCTCATAAAACGTATAATTACAATTAATTGTTGATTTTTAACGTATATTTTTATCAAATTTTTAATTCACACCAGACGGGGCCCAAATACAAACAATGAAATTATTAAGGGAAGTAAATAAATAAAAAATAAACTAAGGGTATTTTAGGAAAACTGAAGGTACCTTCTTGAAGAGGAGGACGGTTTCAACCGGCAAAAAGGTTGGGTATAACACGTCACCTAAATTAGAGGGAATTAGTTTCATTTATAATTTTTTTCATTTGTTTCTTCAGATTTTTTTATTTTTATTTTATTTCTTGTTAAAATAAAAGGAGGGAATGGAATTTGAAATAGTGATAAAACGGTCAAATTAGATATCATGCTCACATGGCGGGTCGGATCGCTTTTGAAGCGGGCCATTAGTTATAAGAATCTCCACCTCTTTCGCAAATAATCTTTTTTGAAATTTTCTGAATGTATAGAAAAATCTTTACCAGAATTTATACAGATTCTCACATGGGGGTGGATCTCACGTGAGTTAAATATTGTAAAAACAAAAAAATGAGGCCCACTCCATATATGTATCCTGTATGAATTTTGGTTTGTTTTTTGTATGTACATGTAGTAATGTTTATCTTTTTATTTTGTTTTGACCACGAAGTTTCGTACTCTGTTCATCTTTGTCCCGAGTTTATTGTACAAGTACTTGAAGTTGACCGTTGATAAATTATTGAAATGTAAATATTGTGTATTCATATATGTAAGGAGAATAAGGTTTTGTTTGGCCGAGCTTTTGCCGATAAAGTTTTTTTGAAAAGAGTTGTTAGTAAAACTAAAAGAACCAAACGAGACTATCAGAGGAGGGTGTGACCCCTGAGGAAGGGGCATAATGTTTTACCTTCGTACATCAACTCATTCTGTCATTACACGACCTTAGACGGTCAATGATAATCCACCAGATGACTACATACGATGGGACATATAAACCATTAAGTAAATGTCAATGCCATTAGAAAGATTCAAATGGCTTGTTTGGTCTTTGCATCCCTACAATTTCCGCCAAATATCAAGGAAACCCTATGATGCTTATTCCACATGCGCATAACTGCCTTTTGACATTTAAACATAAATCAAATTATATATAAAGGAAGTCCCGAAAGGTAAAATGGTACTTTTTACTATCTAATATACTTTTTAACGAGTACATTTTACTCTCTTCACATATATAAAGAATTATCAACCGATTCTAACAATGGAGGGGCATCGGGGCCGAGCACCCAAATCCCTTTTTTGCGAATTTTCATTGATCGATCGAGTGTCATTAGGATCGATAAGTCGATCAACATCATTAAGTATTGTAAATCTATTTATGAAATTCCCCTAACCAAACTCTCGAGATTCTGCTAAATTCGAAATAAATTAGAAAACAAAGCTTTAGATTCGAACTCAGGTAAAGATTTGGAATGACGTGTTATACAACTAAGTTTAAGTAAAACTTGTGCGAATTTTGTCTAATTTTGACCACTCAAACTCTTGTCCAACAAGCGTTGAAAAGACTGCGTTGAGTTGCCCTTATCAACCAATCAACCTTCAAGCTGCATCGACCCAATAGAAATAGCAAGTGTTTGCTCAATTTCTACTTTTTTTTTTTTTTTGAATTTAGCGAAACAATGAAAAAGAAATTAAAGAATTTTCACAAATCGAACTGAGTGAGTCGCAATTCCCAGTTACGTTAAAAGTCGAGACAATTTAACATGTGTTTGGTACACATTAAAATTTTCATTTTCATTTTTATTTTTCTACTCATTTTCAACCACGCATTATTCAATAAAATAATATTTTTCATCACATCAATAATTTTTTATTCTTTTTCAATCACATATTCTCCATTAATCTATTCTTCCAAAATAAAGTGACTCAAACCCACCATTGGACTTGAAAATCCTGTCCCTATCACACTTTGCGCTCCCCGTCCAGGCCACCCGCCCGCATTCTGAATCATTTGGGCGGGTCAGGTTCGATCAAATTAATAGGGTCAACACCCGATCCACCTGTTAAGTTAAAGTGTTGGATTATGTAGATTCCATCTTCTCCCTTGGCGGTGCAAAAAGTGATGCAAATTTCTGCAATCGAAGGCAAGTTTCTCTCTCTCTCTGGATTTATTGAACGCAAAATATTATTTTATTTCAGGCTGCTGATATAATCATTTGATTTTGCGGAAATTGTAACTTTTTTTTTTTTTAATTACATGAAGCTTCCTAATTTATGCTCGGCATTTTTTTTTTTTTTTTGGTGAAAATTCTGCTAACACCATAACATTTAAAAAAAGTTTAAAGTGAATTTTCAATAATTGCTTCCTGGATCGTCCTCTATACTTAAGTCAGTACGCGATGATAGAATATCAAAGTATAATCGCAGCGAGAAAAAGAGCTGAGTCTGTTTGGACCGCAGTGATAGAATTCTCAATGGACTCTGATTTCAATGGAGATGGATTTTTCCTTCATATCTCTTAAGTGATGGATTTTGTTCATAGTGGATTTTATCTATAAACATCAATTATTGCTTATACAAATGAAGAACAATTCTGTAAATTAATGAAAATAGCTTACAACTTGTTCTGAGCGTCGTCTTTTAACTAATAATGTGATGATTGTTGGATTTTCCTTCAGAAATAGAATTAGGAGCAGGAAGCTAGTTTAAATTGGTTACATGATACCCCTCGGAAACGCACTTACAAAAAGAAAAGAATAAAAGATAAACAAATTGTACCTTTCTCGCTTCAAAGTTTGAAGGTTAAGGTATCTGTATATCTAACACAATTTCATTCAGATCAATAAGAAGGGTGAAAAGAAGAACCGTAAAGTCTACATATATTGGTTATGTGGTATGTTTTAATTCTCAAACTTGATGTACTGTTGGTTTAAATACTGGCATGGAATTGACAAAAATAATAATTTTCATGAGTTTCTAAGTCAAGTTGGGAATTTTCCGATTTTGTAAGTTGTGTGAGAGACAAGCGAGTAATTTTGATAGGAGATTTTTAATTATAACAAAGGGGCTGTGTTAAGTATAGCTCGGAAGCACGTGTGGAATATGGATGAAGTGAGCAAAGCCAAATTGTGGTTTTGAATTTTTATATGAAACCTTCTTTTTCCAGCCTATGCTACCACCAATTCTAGTATGGTATACTAGTTAAATAGTTTGTAGCAGTGATACGGTGCTTAATATTAACCAAATTAATGTCGTTGGACTCTGAAGAGTGGCTAAAAGGAATGGCAATCTTTTAAAACAGCTTTAGTGAGGCTTGTTGAAATACATTTTACAGTCTTTGATTTGAATTTGACTAGTACTATTTCTAGCAGATCACTTGGTTGAATATTGAAGAACCCTGTCCAAGCTGTGTGTTTCACAACTTCAAGTTCTTGAAGAATCTCTAAGCTGTGAATTTCACGACTTCAAATTTTCGCAGAGTGTTTCTGATTCTTTGGCAAGTTGTATTTCTGCTGAGCATATTGAAAATCATATAACCAGATTCTATACCATTTGATGGAAAATACAGAGCAAAGGCAAGCAGAGAATATCAACTGGGATGAAGCATTTCATCTCTATGCTAATGTGATTGCACATGAGAATGATGCTCTGCGGGTTAAGGCAACAATCAAGCTAGCAAGGATGTCCAACCGTGCCCCTGAAAATATTTTGTCAATCACTGTGCCAATCCTAGTGGAGCTTCTTGAAAGCCCATCTCACAATCCGAGTCCACCAGTTCAGGAAGCCTCTGCTTACTGCTTGAAATGCATTGCTTGTATAGGAGAAGGCAAACTAGCCACTCTTATTGGGCAATCAGGTGTCATTCCCATCCTTCTGAGATTATTACCAAATTCTGATGGGAGCTTTCGGAAAGGTTTATTAAAATGCCTCCGAAATGTTGTTACATTTGGGGAACCAAATCGCTTGATTGTAGCTAGTAATGGTGGAACTGAGATTGTTCTTAATATGCTGGATTCGTGCTCAGATGATTCAACGTTAATTTTGTTAGAAATCTTGAGTGCATTAGCTCTTAAAAGAGAGGTTAGAAAGCTCATTCTCAGTTCAGGTGGTGTCTGGTTTCTTGTTGAATCTGCTAGGCTTGGCAGCTTGATTTCTAGAAGTCGAGCTGCTCAGGCAATTGGCTTACTTGGATTAATTAAAGGAGCAAGACGAGAACTAGTCCATGCTGGTGCAATACCAGTGCTTATGGAATTAATAAACGACGGGGATATGTCAATGAGATTAGTGGCTGCTAATGCACTTGGTGTGATCTTAACTGATGCTGATAACATTTGGCCCATTGCTGAATCAGGAGTCGTTCCTCTGTACACCAAGCTACTCGAGGGGTCAGATCCCATTGGTAGGGAGATTGCTGGGGATGTATTGTATACATTAGCTACTGTTGAAGAAAATGCGTTTGCAATTGTGAAACACTTCCACTTCACTGGTATCCTTACCGGAGATAATGGTGAAGCAAAATCTTTAGCTGGTGATATTTTGCGCCATCTCTTGGATTGTCACAAGCACTTCCTACCCTTCTATTTAGGAGCCCTTTCTGGCAGTCAATTGTTATAAGATAGGATAACACGGGGCAGAATTGAAGCAAAAAAACATTTAAAATCGTGTTGTTCAGCCATTTCTGATACTCTATACCAAACTTGCTCTGTGCATTTTGGTCAAAGCATTTGAAGGATGAGAACACAGATAATGAAAGAAGTTGTAGGAGCTACTGCTTTGTTGCAATATTGAGTATCCCTTGCTGAAAGATGGCTTGCATAAGCTAGATTTAGAGCATCTTTAGGAGACTTTTTATTTATAAAGAGTATCTTATATATATAGTAGATAAATGTTTATATATTAGATAGTAAATATTTTTTATACATTTCAATTATAATGTTCATTTTGACTCAATAGTACTCCTGTCTTATGAATTTTTACGTTCGAGTTTGGTCCTCGTTTTTCAAAATTCATTTTCGATCACGTATTTTATGCGATTTATAATTTTTATCAACTTCTCAATCATATTTTGTTAATATTTATTAAAATTTACTGAAAATATAATTTTTCAAACAAATCATGGGCTAAGTGAGTTTTCAAGCATACATGTACTTAAAGCTAAGGTCCCCAAGTCTCAGGACACCGTGTAACACTTACAGAAGTCACAATTTCTAAGACCGTACGTAGAAGTATTGTCATCGAAGAATATGCATTAATAACATGAGCAAAAAGTTTACTGAGCTCCCGTTTGGAAGGGATTATCTAAATTTTAATCAACTTAAAAGTAAATAATTAATTTTAATTACGTAATTTGTGGGATCCAATTTTCAACCGTATATTCATCAACTTTTATCAAAATTTATTAAAAATCAGATTTTAATCCACCCAAA
>CAIGRH010145558.1:0-23027 GCA_903798295.1 Fraxinus nigra | reverse complement strand
CCCGCCCCCTAGCTCCATCTCTGATCAACACACATATTTTACTCTATACGTAAAACTTGTTGATTCTCGACTCGTCAGGTTCATATATGATCACTATAGATTTTTAGATGGTTTTGCATTGAACCTCAGCAAATCTATAAACCTCTACAACACGCACTCGTGCAGCTAAGCATTAAAGAGAACAACATATTCGTCACTATTTTTTTATTTCAAATTTATTTAAAAAGTTACCAATAGAAATAATGGAAGGATTATTTTGCTCTTTTTAATTTTCGAATTTGTTGGTTGACTAATGGAAAAATGGATAAAATTCATCCATTTATTTTTCAAAGGTTTGGGGACGAATAGCCACGAAAAAAACTGTTAGGGATGAAATTGCAAATGAAACTAAAGTTTGAAGATGATGTTGCTATTTCCCTTACATTCTAAATTTCTAATGTTGTCAGTCATTATCAACTAATTAAGGTCTCTCATTTATTTTATTTTTCTTGCATAAATCATTTTAAAAATGTTTGTTCATTCCCATTCAAATTAATTAATTTTAAACAGATTACAGATGTTTTTTTAGATTAAACAGAATCATAAAAGATGTTTGCTCCATGTTTGGAGGGCAAAGAGTGGACAATTTTCAAATAGGTAGATTCTTGAAGCAATTGGAGGGTTTGCCATGATTTTAGCTTTTACCCTTAATTTCTCTCTTCCATGCATAACCATAAACATAAACCTCCTCCTCTCTCTCTATTTCTTTCTCACTCATCCCTCTCGTTGGAAATATTATTCTTTGTGGGTTTTCCTCGATACAATACACGAGTTCTTAATAAGGTGAATCGATTTGCACATCTTTTCAATACTGATTTAAGTCGCCTCTTTTGTATATTTGAAGCTTCAGATTTCACACAATCTCAATCTGAGATTTGGGGGTTCAATCTGCATGTTTTTCAGGATCAACTTTGCATAGTTTTGTCATTGAATCTGCATGTTAAATTCAAGATTTTCTTTTGCATGCTGAATTATCTTTTAGAGTTATGATAGTATTGATTCATGGCATGTATATGTATTTCTGCATTTACACAACCAATCATGTTATTTTTGTATTGATGGAAGACTAATAATGAGTTTGGAACGTTCGACTAGAGAACATTGTCCATAATAAAGAAAGAAAATGAAGATAAAATTTCTTATCTTATGAAGTGATGTTAAACCATTGGCCTGTAAAGAATGTTATTTGTTGCAGATAAAGAAAGCCTGCATGGGCTTTCATTAAACCTTTGACATATAAAGAAATTCACCACGAGGAGGAAGTTTTTCCCTCTCTTTAATCACAAAGAGAGGGAACATAAAAAGATTTCCGATAGCTTGTAGATTCTCTTCAAGTGCATTTGAGTGCCAAAAGAAACTAAGAGAGTGGCTCTGTTCCGTCGATAAGGGAGGTGTAAGGCTCGGAACAAGGGGATAGATACCAGCACGTCCTACATCCAGTCGAGACCTTGGTCGGTTAAGCTAGCCGAACATAATGGGGTCGATTAGTGGGGATAGTGCTGCAGGATCAGAATTGGATGATTCAAATGCACGTGAAGAGAAAATCTTTGTTTCAGTCAGATTGAGGCCCCTGAATGAGAGAGAATTGGCGAGCAATGAGGTTTCAGATTGGGAATGCATCAACAATACGACTATTATATTCAAGAATAGCCTACAAGAGCGTACACTGCTTCCAGCTGCCTATACTTTTGGTAATGATTAACTGTAATCTCATACTTTTGTATTTATTCTTATGAATTCATTCACCATATCCTCTCTATTTCCCCATTTTTGTGAACAACAGACAGAGTATTTGGGTGTGACCGTCCCACTAAGCAGGTGTACGAGGAAGCAGCAAAAAAGGTTGCACTTTCTGTTCTAAGTGGTATCAATTGTAAGTACTGTCTGTCCTTTGAATTACTCTTCCCTGACGTACTATAATACTGACACTAAGACACAAGCTTAACAATCAATGCTGATTATTCTCTGCAGCAAGTATTTTTGCATATGGTCAGACGAGCAGTGGAAAGACATACACCATGTCTGGTATTACAGAATGCGCAATTGTAGATATATACGACTATATAGACAAGGTACGTGTAAAATGGAATCATGATTTGATTTTCTCTTAGTTTTCTAACATGTAAAACTTCATGATTGTAGCACTGTGAAAGAGAATTTGTGTTGAAATTCTCTGCCATGGAGATTTATAATGAATCGGTAAGAGACCTTCTCAGCACAGATAGTACTCCACTCAGACTTCTTGATGATCCAGAGGTATAAAGTTGGAAGATTTTCAATCTTTTAATTAGATTAGCTATAGATTAGTGGCTATAATTTTGATTCTACAACAGAGAGGGACTATGATTGAGAAACTTTCAGAGGTGACTTTAAGGGACTCAGACCATCTAAGGGAGCTCCTCGCAGTTTGTGAAGGTGAGAGCATGTATAATAGGCATCTTTTGGTAGGTTCAACTCGATAAAACTGGAATCATGGACCGAACATGTCAGTCCTGTACATAAATGATCACACGTTTGAATCTAATTTAGTATATCATTCCTGAAGCTCAAAGACAAATAGGAGAGACCACTCTTAATGAAACGAGCTCAAGATCTCACCAAATTCTACGCTTGGTAAGTTTCTTAGTTTAAAACAGGTTTTTGATAAACACTATTTATATGTTTTCTATGCACTAATGGAAAACAACTGGTCAGTTGAATATTTTAAGTTCACTGTCCAATCCTATCTAATATTTTGTACCAAACGTGTTGTGGGAACTGACTATACTGTTTATTAACTTTCCTATACAATGGATGTTCCTGCAGACTGTTGAAAGTTCTGCTCGGGAATATTTAGGCGCTGCAAATTCAAGCGCACTAACAGCTTCAGTGGTATGAAACATTCTTTTAAGGAATTATGGAGGATGTAAAAAAATCTCCTTTTGAAATACTTCGATGAATATTTGTCCAAAAATGGACTAATAAACTTACATGACGAAAGAAAACATAAATTATTTCATGGATTTCGGACAGAGTTTTATTGATCTTGCCGGAAGTGAATGTGCTTCTCAGACATTATCAGCTGGCACTAGACTGAAAGAAGGTTGTCACATAAATCGCAGTTTGCTAACCCTTGGGACAGTTATTCGCAAATTAAGGTTCGTTTCCATTGCTTCCTAATTTTTCTTCAATATTGTGTTAAACATGATTTGTCAGCAGTTCCAATTAATTTCTGCATCTTTAGATTGTCAGAAAATTTAAGAACTTATCCAGAGACTAAAAAGGCAAAGTATTTATAGATTCATTTGTTTCCCCAAGCAGAAACAAACTTTCCAAATAACAATAATAAAATCAAAGAATTGTTTCTTCCTTATTTGCATGCTGCTATTTCTGACAAATTTTAATGCAGCAAAGGAAGAATTGGGCACATACCATACAGAGACTCCAAGCTAACCCGCATACTACAGAACTGTTTGGGAGGCAATGCTCGGACTGCCATCATTTGCACCATGAGCCCTGCTCACAGTCATGTCGAGAAGTCAAGAAACACACTCTTGTTTGCTAGTTGTGCAAAGCAAGTCAATACTAATGCACGTGTGAACGTCGTGATGTCAGAGAAAGCATTAGTCAAGCAGTTACAAAAAGAACTAGCAAGACTGGAGAACGAGTTGAAAAGTTTAAGATCACTTGCTGCCTCAGGAGATTCTGCATCAGCACTGAGAGAGAAAGAAATGCTTATCGAAAAGGTGAATAAAAAAGGATCGAATTTTGTAATCCATGAATCCATTATTTTCAAATGCATATTATTCAAATCTGTTGCTGATATTTTTGAAACAGTTCGAATAGTGAAAAACTAAACAGATTTAGAGAGTGGAAGTGTGAAAACTATACAGATAGACGATGCATAAAGTAGATTGAAGGTTATGTTCATGGAAATAATGGGTGTATTTGTGTGTGATATAGCAGAGTAAAAGTGTACACACAGTTACATAGTCGTCTAACATAGTCTTTTTCTTTCCCCCTCTCAAATTTTGTAGATGGATAAAGAGATAAGAGAATTAACTCAACAACGTGACCTGGCTCGCTCTCATGCTGAGGATCTGTTACATACTGGGGGAGAATATCAAATTCCAAAACCATGGGTTTGTAAAGATTTTCTTAAGATAAGATTTTAACCCGAAAAGTGGATCTACACTTGACGTTCTCATATTTTCCTCTCAGGGTGATAACTATGAGAAACGTTCTTGGGCAGATGAATATTCAGCATCTGAAGCATCAGAGATAATTGATACTACTCGTTCTGATGTTGCATCCAGGACATCTCATTTCTCTGACCGATGTGAAGGCCTCAACTCAAACAAGCTTGAAGAACCGTTCTACGAGAATTCTGAAATGCAATTTCTGTCAGATGACACCTCCCCGAGATTATATATTGATAAATATTTTGGTCCTGATCCATGTAAAGGCTGGGAGAAGATTGCTCAAGAAACTGATAAGAATTACGAAGATAACTGCAAGGAAGTCCAATGTATTGAAATTGATGTCTCCAAGGGAAATACGATTGCAAGCACACTGCTATCCACATATATAGGAGAACAAGATTCAGGTTATACTAGTTCATTTTGTGAAACTTTGAAGCAAAATATTTAGGACTTGCAGATATGTATTGACCGTCTTGTTGAATTTACCATTCAGGACAATCTCCTTGTTCATCTGACGAAGAAATATCTGATCAGGGAAGTGCTGATGTACCAAGGAGCAAAAGCTGTACAGCACTCCCAATGTCAATGCAAAAATCTCCCAGTTCTGAGTTCACAACAGAAAATGAAAGCACATTATCAGATGAATTTGAGAAAGAATCTCCAGAAAAACAGGATGATAATCAAGGAAAGCTTTCTAAAATAGAGCCAACTAATGATGAAGATCTATGCAGAAAAGACTTGGAAAGTTCAATCACTACTGACTTTATGAATGTGAAGGAAGAAATCATCAAGATACTGGTTGAAGACTGTATAGCCAATAAACATACCTGTGAGACAGGACCGGATAAAATGATCAAGCCTAAGTCTCAGACGCAGTTTGTGGATAATTTGGTGAGTATGAGCATGCATACCCCCTTCCTTTGCCATCGCACGTTTTGTTATTATCACCCAACATAGCTTTTGCAATCGCAACTGACTGTAACTTCCTCTCATTATATCATATTTTGTCTGATTTTAACTTTCATTTTTTCTGGATACTTTACACCATCGCTTAGCATGCGAAGTTCTACTTCCTAAGTTTATCCTTTCATTTGCGTCGATATCGTTTTCTGAATTTGATCAAAGCAACTCTTCATATAGCAATTTTGCCATTAGTTGTAAATGCACTGCAATGATGTCTTTCTCATGAACAGAAGATTAGTTTCTGGAGAAAAACATCTCCATTTAGTATTTTTATGTGTTCTTATAAGGAATTTTCTATGGCAGGATCTTGAGGCTAAAAAATTCTCAAGGAACTAGAAAAAACTAAAGATGATGGCTCTAAAAAAGATCAGGATGTACAGAAATCTGCTTTGATTGGTCTACAGAATTCGCGAGACAGAAGTGAGAGATTATTGAACTTTAGGATGCTTGCTACACCCATTGGTCCATAGAACTTACTTCTTACTGCTCTTTTAAGGAGAACCATGATATGCTGTTTACATGGAGGTCGAGCTTAGACGGTTGTCATTTTTCAAGAATTCATTATCTAGGGGTCATGTTTTCACAAATTCCTCAAGGTATTCTTTCTAATTCCCAGTGCCCCCAAATTCCCAAATCTAAACCCATCCTTTGATTGATTGAAGTGTAATTGAAGTTAAATGAGTTTTAGATGAAATCTTTAAGAATAGAGAGAACATAGGTCGCCACAGCTTCATTCTTTGAAGAACATTGTAACCTTTTTATTCATGAAAACAACTGCAGGGCTCTCTATAGGGAGAGAGAGAGAGATACTGAGCAAACAATTGCTCAAGAAATATTCAACAAAGGAAAGAGAAGCTCTATTCCAAGAATGGGGCATTAGCCTAAAATCAAAGCATAGAAGGCATCAACTATGCCGTCGTCTGTGGACAGATGCCAAAGACACAGACCATATTAATGAAAGCGCTGCTATAGTCGCAAAATTAGTAGGGTTAAAGAACGGAAAACACGTCCCAAAAGAAATGTTCGGACTTAGCTTCTCAATGAATCTCAAGTCCTACAGCTGGAGACACAGTCTGCCTTCCATGATATAAAGCTTCCTGAGAAAGTAGTGAAGTATGAACCAGATACGTCGCCTGTGAAGTAACGTTATAATGGGTGGGAAATTGGTAGGATTCTTATAATTTAAATTAGAGTCTTTGGCTGTGTTCTAACATCTCTACCTAGCTGAGTGGAGCCAAGGATGTATACAATGTTGACGTGAGTTGTTCTTTGAGCCAATAAAGGAGAAAATCTTGGACATTATGGGAAGAAATCATGCACTACAATCCCTGAATTATAGAATCCTTTCTTAGATTAGGAATTATATCAGTAATTAATATATTCCATGAATAGCCTAGCTGTATATTTATTCTTGAGCTTTGTAATGAAAGAATTGAATTGAAACCTTGAAACCAAAATGGTATCAGAGCAGAATTTGATCCCCTGCCAAAATTCCTGAAACAGAACCCAACTTCTTCCATGGCAGACATTGAACAGAACCCAACTTTTTCCATGGCAGACATTGATCTTCACTTTGATGAGAACTCGAGCAAATCTCACCCTCTGAAATCTGACCATTCAACCTCTTTTTCTATGATATCTAAATTAACAGCAAAGATAACAGAAATTTTGAGCAAAGCTTCAGCACCCAATCCAACCTCTGACTTAATGGCGGCATCGATCGGTATCAAACCGGATGGCACAAATCACGCCCTATGGTCACAAGTCGTAGAGATGTACGTAGCAGGCAAAGATAAACTCGGCTACCTCAATGGAGATCTCCCTCAACCACCAACAACCAACCCTTTCTTTCGTAGGTGGTAGACTGAAAATGCAAATGTAAAAGGATAGCTGATTGGTTCGATGGACTCATCCCTTATTGGCAACTTCATTCGATTTCCAACAGCAAAGCAGGTTTGGGATGCAGTTGCAACCACTTACTTTGATGGAAGTGATGCAACCCAGGTTTATGAACTCCGACAGCAAGTGGCACGACTCAGGCAAGGTGGTGGAAAATTGGAAAAGTATTACAATGAACTCTAAGGCCTATGACGGGAGATTGATTTCCGTCGTCCCAACCCAATGAAATGTCCAGAAGATATCAGAAATTATAACAATATGCTGTAGGAGGATCGGGTATACACTTTCTTTGATTGTTTGGATGATAAATTGGATAATATTAGAAGTGATGTACTGCAACTTCAACCCTTTCCCATAGTAGAGCAGACATATGCCCATGTTCGGAGAAAAGCCGTCCGACAATCAGTGACGACAACCAATGATGGAGAAGACATGGCTGGGGCAATGTTGGCATCACGAAGCTTGAAACATGGGCTCTCAGCTCTAGCCAACTCTTTGTCAATGACTGAAAAATTCAATTCAGCCATTAAATCAAAGGTCTCATCTGGTGGAACTAAATGTTCTCATTGTGGAAGTTCGAAACATAACTAAGACACATGCTTCAAATTGCATGGCTACCCTGATTGGTGGCATGAATTGCAAGCCAAGAGGTGACGAGATGGTAACGAGAATGATGGCGGAGCAAGCAAAACTGTAGCAAACGACATGGGCAAGGCTGCAGTAGCCACTACTCAGTCCAAAATATCACTTATTCCTGTGGCAACGGCTGATTTGGATACATGTATGGGTTGTCTCGAGACCAATACCCCTAAGTCTTATGATGGTTGGATCCTTGATTCAGGAGCAACTGACCACATGACGTATGATGCAAGTGATTTTTCTGAAAGATCTTCCCCTCGACATACTAGTATTGTTAATGCCAATAGGGACATATCTTTGGTAAATGGGGCTGGTACAGTGATGATATCTCCAACACTTTCCTTGACCAATACTCTTTTTGTGCCATCATTATCTCATAAATTATTGTTAGTAAGCCAAGTCACGAAGGAATTAAATTGTGCTGTTCTAATTTATCCTACGTTTTGCCTTCTTCAGGATATTCTCACCAAGAAGATAATTGGGTGTGGTACTAAGAGGAGGGGGCTCTACTATATGGAAGATTTTAGCATCGTCGAGCTAATCACACGAGAGGCTCTAGTGATCAAAATAAGTCGAATATTTTGTTGTGGCATCGTCGGTTAGGACATCCTTCATTTGGTTATCTGAAACATGTATTTTCTACTTTATTTTCCGGTATGTCAGATTTGGATTTTAAATGCGAAACATGCCTCTTAGCTAAAAGTCACCGTGCTACTTACCCTTTAAGTTTGAATAAAAGTCAAACACCTTTTGAATTGATCCACTCTGATGTGTGGGGTCCATTTCCCAAACATACTGTGTCTGGTGTTTGATGGTATGTGACTTTTGTGGATAATTGTACTCGTATGACATGGTTGTATTTGATGAAAAATAAAGATGATTTTTTTTTCTATTTTTCGCTTATTCCATAAGATGGTTAAGATTCAATTTTTTGCTGCAATTCGCACACTTCGATATGATAATGGCGGAGAATATGTAAATCATGATTTCAAAAATTATTTCAATCAACATGGCTTGATTCACGAAACCACATGTCCTCAAACACCGCAGCAAAATGGCATTGCGAGAGAAAAAATCGGCATATCTTAGAAACTGTTCGTGCTAGTCTGCTTGGTGCTTGTGTGCCTAATCATTTTTGGACAGATGCTGTCACTACAATAGTTTACCTTATTAATCGGATGCCTTCTAAGGCTCTTGAGTTTCGAACTCTTCTCGGGGCTCTATCCACTGTCATTTCTCTACCTACAACCTTAATGCTTCCGCCTCAAGTATTTGGTTGTGTTGCATTTGTTTATTTGCACAAAAATCAACACACCAAACTTGTTCCATGTGCAGTTCGATGTATATTTTTGGGGTATGGTCTGCATCAAAAGGGATATTCATGTTATCAGGGACGGAGCCAGGAATGAAAGGTACGGAGGGCAAAAAATTTTAAAATTTCTATCATTATATCATAGGTTAAATTGCTATTGGCTAACTTCCCAAACTATCTTTTCCATAATTCTATTTTAGCAACTAGCAGCCCTTCAATTTCAAATTATTCAATTGAGTATAATTATAAATTTTAGCAACTAGAAGCCCCTCTAATTACTAATTTGGCCTCAGCCTGCTTAGCTGCATCTAACTGCATTACTGCACTGCACTGCAGTCTACACACACACAATTAATCACTAAACTTTTTCATTTTATGATTTTATCAAATATCACTAAACTTTTCCATCTAACTGCATTACTGCACTGCACACACAATTGAAGGCCGCAAACATACCTCACTGCAGGACGCAAATGAAGGCTGAAGTGTGAAGCTGAAGCGGTGAAGGCAAAGCCTGAACTTTTTTCCAATTCCAGCCAAACTTCCTGTCAAGATAATAAATAAAGATTTTACACGAGTGAACTTTTTTTAACTTGAACTACATCAATGATCCAACTGTCTNTACACACACACAATTAATCACTAAACTTTTTCATTTTATGATTTTATCAAATATCACTAAACTTTTCCATCTAACTGCATTACTGCACTGCACACACAATTGAAGGCCGCAAACATACCTCACTGCAGGACGCAAATGAAGGCTGAAGTGTGAAGCTGAAGCGGTGAAGGCAAAGCCTGAACTTTTTTCCAATTCCAGCCAAACTTCCTGTCAAGATAATAAATAAAGATTTTACACGAGTGAACTTTTTTTAACTTGAACTACATCAATGATCCAACTGTCTTGAAAATCACTCCATGTCCAGAGCTGATGAATAAATTGTTTCATAAAACAGGTAACAGACAATATAATTAGCTAATAATTTTAGTAGCTTTGTATCAATAGATAAATGCAAGGACCAAGACACCATTTTTCTCCTCAATCTATTTTTCTCAAAATTCATATTTGACAATGAACCATGATTATAACATCATCTATATATGCTCATTTATACTCTAGATTTCATTTAGCAAACCTTACCTTGGTGTCGCCAGAAAAGGGAATGGCTGAATGGGACGAGTCGACACAATCTGGAGAAAAATTCTTTCTTGGATAACAGGATAAGCTCTCTGAGGATTCATCTTCATTGAACAGCTTTGAGAGAGTCAGAGAGAAGGTTTTTTTGCTGCCGTTTCGGGTAAAGGGTGTGTCGGTGTGAAAAAGAGGATTTCTCAAATTGAGAGAGAGGGAAGAATAAACTGTGTTGACATGAGGGTTTGGGTAATTGGGTGGGAATTGGGTTTAATTTTATGTGATTTGGGCTTGCAAATTGGGTTTTCAATTCGGGCTAGAACAGTGGGCTAAGTTGGGCTTTAACCATTTTTTTTACATAAGTTGGGTTTGGGCAAGGGTGGGCTACAACCCACCCCAGTCTACCCCTATCTCCGCCAGTAGATGTTATGATCCGACTAACCGTAGTACCTATGTCATAATGGATGTCACTTTCTTGGAATCGGAATTCTTTTTCTCTACCTTATCCACTTCTACTCTTTAGTGGGAGTCTCAGGGTGAAAAGTCGAATTGGCTACGGTATGATTGACCTGGATTTGTTGAGCCTATTGTTTATGTACCTGATGAAGAACCTATTGTTAATGAACCCGTTCTTTCAGAACCTACTGTTGATACAGACCTAGTGTTCAACCATCAAAGACTAGTGAGAAATAGCAGACCTTTGAAGTAGTAGTACCAACTCCTCACTCTACAGTATCTACATACCCATCTCCTAAGAATACTCCTATGGTAAGCTCACCGAAATCTCCATGTACATCTTATTTAGCTAATGATGCTCCATTATGTTGTAAATTACCATACATGCATAATCGAGGTAAGCCATCGAACAGATACACTCCTAACATGGAAGGCCCGAGGCTCAAATATCCAATTGCCAACTATGTATCCACAAAGAGACTTCCTAAAACCCTCAAGGCTTTCGCAGACGAAATCTCCTCTTATCAAATTCCTACGAGTGTTGAAGAAGCAATGAAAGATCCAAGGTGGGTCGAGGATACGAAGGAGGAGATGGAAACGCTATTAAAAAATGAGACTTGGGTCCTGACCATGATACCTAAAGGACATAAAACAGTAGGGTGCAAATTGGTGTTTTCGATCAAGTACAAGGCATATGGAACAATTGAGCATTACAAAGCTAGACTTGTGGTGAAGGGATTTACATAGAGGCAAAGGGATTTACACAGACATATGGAGTTGACTATCAGGAAACTTTCTCACCAGTAGCCAAGTTAAATACAGTCAGAGTATTGTTGTCACTTGCAGCAAATCTTGATTGGCCCTTACATCAATTCGATCTGAAGAATGCTTTTTTACACGGTGATCTAGAAGAAGAGATATATATATGAACATTCCCCCAGGATAGGTAGCCAATGCAGAATGCAATATTGTGTGCAAATTGCAAAGAACTCTATACGGCTTGAAACAATCGCCTCAAGCTTGGTTGGGAAGATTCAGTACAGCCATGAGAAAGTATGGGTTCCATCGAAGTAATTCTGATCATACTCTGTTCTTGAAACACAGACACGACAAACTAACGCCCTGATAATCTATATAGATGATATGATCATCACATGAGACGATTCATATGAGATATCAAGACTTCAAGAACAATTAGCATCTGAGTTTGAAATGAAGAACCTAGGAGGACTCAAATATTTTCTAGGAATTGAAGTTTCTAGATCAAAACGGGGTATATTTCTGTCCTAGAGGAAATATGTTTTAGAACTATTTGGATGGCTAGACTGTAAGCATGCAGATACTCTAATAATTTCAAATCACAAACTTGGAGAATATCGTAATCAAGAACCAACGGACAAAGGACGATACCAAAGATTGGTAGGCAAGCTTATTTATCTGTCTCACACACGTCTTGATATTGCTTATGCAGTAAGTGTTGTAAGCCAATTTATGCACTGTCCAAGCAAAGACCATATGAGCGCTGTAATACAAATTTTAAGATACTTGAAGTCTTCTCCCGGAAAGGGACTTATATTCTCAAAGAACAATCACCTAAGAGTAGAAGGATATACCGATGCAGCTTTGGCTGGGAACGTCATGGACAGAAAATCCACCTCGGGCTACTTTACCTTCATTGGAGGGAACTTAGTTACTTGGAGGAGTAAGAAACAGAAGGCGATTGCCCTATCTAGTGCTGAATCCGAGTTTCATGGAATGGCTAAAGGGTTATGTGAATTATTGTGGCTTATGAGGCTTTTGACATAAATTGGCTTTGTCCCCGACTCCGAAATGAATTTGTTTTGTGATAATAAGGCAGCGATTGACATCTCCCATAATCTCGTTCAACATAATCGAACTAAACATGTGGAAGTAGATCGACACTTCATCAAACAAAATCTTGATGCAAAGATTATTAGATTCCCATTCGTGAAATCTAAAGACCAACTAGCAGATATTCTTACGAAGGCAGTGTGCACTAAAATATTCCGCAACTCACTAGACAAGTTGGGTCTCATTGATATGTACACACCAACTTGAGGGGGAGTGTTGACGTGAGTTGTTCTTTGAGCGAATAAAGAAGAAAATCTTGGACATTATGGGAAGAAATCATGCACTACAATCCCTGAATTATAGATTCATTTCTTAGATTAGGAATTATAGCAGTTTTTAATATATTCCATGTATAGCCTAGCTGTATATATATTCTTGAGCTTTGTAATGAGAGAATTGAATTGAAACCTTGAAACCAACATACAAGCTATCACAATCTAGTTAAGTATTTCTTTTTCCATTGCTGCATCATAATCCTTAGCCAATGTAGTGTGCACGATTCAAAGCTCTAGTTCTGTAAATATAAAAATGAAATGGAAAACAGGAAATTTAATATCTTGTGATTAATGCATACATCAAAATATCGTGAAACTTTAAATTAGACAAGGCCATTTCCTTATATTGAATGAAGGAACAGGACCCCCCACGATATCTGGGGAGGGGTTTTGGTCCCCAATGGCATTATCTTTTATGGTCAAAGAGGGCTTCAGGTTGACAAGAATCACAACTTAAAAGTGACTGCTTAAACATCTATTGATAACATCCAACCCTAATAAATAAATAAAAATTTGTACAGTTTTCTTGTAATAAACAGAATGAGAGTAATAACTTCAAGTCTTTTTATTTTTAAAGAATAATTTTTTCATACGTTCTAACAAATTTTGTTTTTTTTTTTTCCTTTATTCTACTTTTTCAACAATTATTTATTTTTTCCTAATTAGACAATGTGAGAGTCAGTCCTCACATTTAGGAACGGATCCAGGATCGGATTACAGGTCGGGCTAATACGTACAAAAAAATTACAAAAGAATTTTTTTTTTCTAATTAAAAAAATTAATGGGCTGGGGCTGGACCGGACTATCCCCCCTAAATCTGTCCTTGCTCACATTGATCGGTTATTCTCTTTAGTATAGATAAATGATATTCTTGTAAGTTAGATAAATTGTGTCACATTAGTACGAGGAAATTCTTGCTCTCATTCTTGTCGGACGGCTCTTGAGAAAGCATCATTCTTCCAAAATTACGAGACTATTTTGTCGAGTTTCTTAGTGAGTGTAATTTATCGTTTCATTGGTTAGATTGGTAAATCTCTCTCCCAAAAGTAGTTTGATCAAATCAGCTAAAAAGGCAAGCAAACGGCGATTAGTGTTGCACCAATGATGTCAAAGCTCTTTGACTGCATAAAAGAAGTGCAAAAAGCCACTCTTTCGCAAACCTTTTTGGCCCGAGGGAAAATACTAAAACAAACACTGTATTGGTCGGGTCGGGTCCTGTCTCTTCCCTCTCATCTTCTTGCGCACTCTCTGAACTTTCACTACGGCATATAACTTGATTTAGTTAGTTTCTCCAAAGTTTATTTTGTCTTGTTTCTTCTAATGTCAAAGGCTAGTATTTTTCTAGCGCTGGTGATATGCGCCACCATGGCAATGAACAAGTTAACGTACGCCGGTGTCCAGTCGGAAATTCAAGCGTTGCTGGAGTTTAAAAAGAATCTTGATGATCGACGTGGAGTGATGGACGGATGGAATGTATCCACGTCTAGAGCGCCGTGCGACTGGCGCGGCATTTTCTGTTACGCCGGCAGCGTGCGTGAGATACGTCTGCCCAGGCTACAGCTGAGCGGCCGGCTGAGCGATCACCTTGCTAAGTTGAGCATGCTGCGTAGATTAAGCCTGCACTCCAACAACTTCAACGGCTCCATTCCACGCGCTCTCTCTGAATGTTCCCTGCTACGCGCCGTCTATTTGCAGGATAATTCACTCTCCGGTGAACTCTCGCCGGCGTTTTTTACGAACCTTACCAACCTGCAGGTTCTAAACGTTGCCCATAACTTCCTATCCGGCGAGATATCCGGCAACCTCCCGGCGACCCTCCGGATATTGGACCTCTCTTCCAACTCCTTTTCTGGTGACATTCCGGCGAACTTGTCAGCAACACATCAACTCCTACTCATTAACCTTTCGTTTAACCGTTTCTCTGGCGCGATTCCAGCGTCCATCGGAGCATTACAGCAGTTACAGTACCTGTGGATAGACTCAAACGAACTCTACAGTACAATTCCGTCGGCCATTTCAAACTGTTCTTCACTAATTCACGTCAGCGCTGGATATAACAGGCTCTCGGGCGTGGTTCCGTCGACAATGAGTTCGCTCAGAAGTCTTCAAATCATCTCATTGCCGCATAATCTGCTCTCCGGTGTGGTCCCCTTGTCGCTTCTCTGCAACATTTCAGCATTAAATGCTCATACAATCAAGATTCTTGACTTCAGTTTTAATCGGTTCACGGGGATAGTCAAACCAGAAAGCAATGATGATGCAACGTGTTCGAGTGTGCTGGAAGAATTAAACCTTCACGAGAATCAGATAAATGGTGTGTTTCCAGATTTTTTAACCAATTTCTCTACATTAAGAGTTTTGGATATTTCTGGGAATTTAGTTTCTGGTTATTTGCCTGATAATCTTGGGAATTTGCTGAATTTAGAGGAATTTATAGTGGCGAATAATTCGATAACAGGTGAAATTCCAGTAAGTGTGAAGAAATGCAAGTTTTTAAGAGTGTTTAATCTGGGAGGTAATTGGGTTTCTGGTTTGGTTCCGATTTTTTTAGGGGATATGGCGAACTTAAAAATGCTGTTTCTTGGTGGAAATTCATTTACTGGTTCGATTCCGGCGAGTTTAGGCCGGGCTTATGGGCTGGAATTGTTGGATATGAGTGATAACAAGTTGACCGGCAGTGTGCCAACGGAATTGATGAGGCTTAGAAATTTGAGTGCACTGAATTTGAGTAATAATAGATTTTCAGATGAAGTTCTGATGAATATCGGGGAATTAATTGGTTTAGAGGTTCTGAATATGAGTGGTTGTGGGTTTTCAGGGATGATTCCAGCGAGCATGGGGAATTTGTTGAGGCTCACAACTCTTGATTTGAGTAAACAGAACTTGTCTGGAGAGTTGCCTATTGAGCTTTTCGGGTTACCAAATTTACAAGTTGTGGCTTTGGAGGAGAATACACTATCTGGGGAAGTTCCTCAAGGTTTTAGCAGCTTGTCAAGTTTACTCTATCTGAATCTTTCATCAAATTCTTTCTCCGGTGAGATACCGGTTACTTATGGATTTCTCAAATCATTGACTGTTCTTTCTTTGTCCCATAACCGTTTAACTGGTATAATTCCAGTGGAGTTGAGTAATTGTTCTGGTCTTGAAGTTCTAGAGCTAAGGGAAAATGACTTAGCAGGTGAAATTCCAGTTGGTTTTTCACATTTATCTCATTTACAGAAGCTTGATCTTGGTCAGAACAATTTAACGAGTGAAATTCCAGACAGTATTGCTAACTGTTCATCCTTGGTATTTCTGTTGTTGGATTCGAACCATATCTCAGGCCACATTCCAGACTCATTGTCGAAGTTGTCAAACTTAACAACTCTAGACCTCTCTTGGAATAATCTGACTGGAGTTATTCCAGCAAATCTTTCGCTTATGTCCAGCTTGCAGGACTTAAATATATCCCACAATCATCTTGAGGGAAAGATTCCAGCAGCGTTGGGTTCACGGTTTGGCGATGCTTCTGTGTATGCTATGAATGCTAATTTATGCGGGAAGCCGCTGAACAAAGATTGCAAGAATGAGCAGAGGCGAAAGAGGAAGAGATTGATTCTTTATATAGTTGTGGCTTTAGCAGGGAGTTTAATTTTGTTATTGTGTTGTTGTGGGTATATATATGGTCTTCTAAGGTGGCGCAAGAAACTAAAAACAGGAGCAGATGGGGAGAAGAAGCGAAGCCCTAGTCCGGGTGCACAAGGGGCACGTGGAAGTGGAGAAAATGGTGTGCCAAAGCTTGTAATGTTTAATAACAAGATCACATATGCAGAGACTGTAGAAGCAACGAGGCAATTTGACGAGGAAAATGTGCTGAACAGAGGGAAGTATGGATTGTTATTCAAAGCCACTTATGCTGATGGAATGGTGCTTGCTATTCGTCGTCTTCCCAACACATCTATTGAAGAAAACATATTTCGGAAAGAAGCTGAATCTCTTGGCAAGGTTAAACATCGCAATTTGACAGTTCTTCGTGGTTATTATGCAGGACCACCACCTGATATGAGACTTCTTATCTATGACTACATGCCTAATGGAAACTTAGCCACCCTCCTTCAAGAGGCTTCACATCAAGAAGGGCATGTACTGAACTGGCCAATGCGCCATCTGATTGTGCTTGGCATTGCTCGTGGTCTAGCATTCCTCCATTCAACCTCGATAACACATGGGGACGTAAAGCCACAAAATGTGCTCTTTGATGCTGATTTTGAAGCCCATCTTTCGGATTTTGGGTTTGATAAACTAACCATAGCAATGCCTGCTGAAGCTTCAACATCTGCCACTCCAGTCGGAACACTTGGCTACGTGGCCCCAGAAGCCTTATTAACTGGACAACCCGCTAAAGAAGCTGATGTGTACAGTTTCGGGATTGTGGTGTTAGAGACATTAACTGGAAAGAAACCCGTGATGTTCACAGAAGACGAGGACATTGTCAAATGGGTTAAGAGACAACTACAAAGGGGCCAAGTTTCTGAATTGCTCGAGCCGGGCTTGGTCGAACTCGACCCCGAGTCTTCTGAGTGGGAAGAATTCTTACTGGGAGTAAAAGTTGGATTGCTATGCACAATGCCGGACCCTCTTGAGAGACCTTCCATGAATGATGTTGTTTTCATGCTTGAAGGCTGCCGATTAGGCCCTGATATTCCTTCCTCAGCTGATCCCACAACACTTGCTTCGCCAACTTGAAATCAAATTCGATTTTCTTTGTAAAAGACAAGATTCCTTTGTACTCGTGTATTCTTTGCATCTGTGTAATTGTCATTGTTAAACCTTTCCTATTAGTTCAAATGTTCATTTTATTTGTTTTGCTCGAAACCACGGTATCCAATGTGCATTCTCGGCAACGCGCGAATTATTGTAGTCAAACCTTTCGAGTCTATATGACACCAAAAAATTGGATATTTTTGAGATACAGAATGATAAAGTAACCGTTACAATGAGCATGGCCAGGAGCTAAAAAGAAAATACGAGACAATGCTCATGGGAAAGGGGCAAATAGTCAGGCGTCAGCACCTGTGAATATGTCCTATTGGCTTATGTTTAGCACACAAACAGAAACCTGTATATAAATGGCACAGTTGGCCATGGTCAGACACTCACATGGTTAACAGTTTCCTTCTACTGTCGTATAGCATCAGGCATTTATGCAGTTTGCACGAAACAATACAGGCTCTTACACTAGCAATAATGGAGCAAAAGAAGACTGTTTCGTTCAGAGTTATGCTACTTTAAAGAGTGAGCGACTGATCAACATCAATTGAAACCAATGCTTTCAGTTTCACTCTCAATGCTTTAAAAAGTAGAGAAATTGTAACTGCAATTTGGTGCCATATAACTTTTCGAGACATTTAGGTCCCGAGCTTCAATTATAATCAATAATTACAGAAATTTCTCATTAAAAGATAATGACAGAGACAATTGGACTTGTCCATGAATACATCTAACAAAACAGGTGTCGATACATAATGATAAAGGGCCCTATATAGCGGATAATTCTAATACATGAAGCGCAACTGAATAAATACATTGCAAAAGAATTCTGAATCGCTATGAGAAATGTTATTTATATGTTATACATAAAATTTCAGCATATTTCTCTATTCGTCAGACAGATTCCAGTCCTTCTGGGAGTGAGATGTTGTCCTGGTCCGGTGAAATAAACTTCCGGCAAGCATATAATACAGCTGAATGAAAAGCAGCTGGGTTGTCTATGAATACAAAGTGACCACCCTGCAAGTAGACGAGGAGATTTAAGTTGTACTTCGATTTTTCATAGCAATTTTCAAGAGAAATAAAAACCAGGGGATACCTGAGGGACCCTAATTATCTCGCTCGGGACCTTCATTTGCTTTCGAGCTTCTTGCGCTCCTTGGTAACTCATCCAATCTTGGAAACCATATATGAATGTTGTCGGCACCTTCCACTCCGGTGCACTGCATGCACAGTATATGGTAGTTACAAACCTGGAGTGATTAACTATTTCTCGTGTATTTTCACTTTGAAAATAAGATAATGAGATCATGTCACTGAAGTATCTAAGTCGACTTCCAACAGAAAATAATATCAATGTGGATTGTCGAAGAGAATCTACAAAACTATAAGTCCTCTATAAGAGCTGTGTGAGGAAGAAAGAATATCCCGAACATATAAGCGTGTATGGCAATGTATCCTAGCAAGTAAATACTACTAAGAAAGTCGCGTGATAAACTGTCTCAACCATTTTACGTTATCCATGCCAACATGTATATGATCATCATCACAGTACATGTTTTTGGGAAACATGTCCCTACTAAAAGAATACATCAGAATGTGGAAATATCAGAGAGCCCATCACTTCGAAGAATTAATTGGGCATTCCGTTCATTAGTTAAACAATCAATATCGAAAAATGGAAGCAACTCACCGATGTAAAAGAGGCATCCGTGCAAAGGCTCCAAAAGAGAATATATATTTTAAGCACAGCTCTCCACTAGCTTTAGCCGCCAGAGTATGATACACATAGTCTACCATTATGTACAAAATGAATCAAGATTAGAAAAAAATCAATGTGTTGGAAACAAACAAGTTAACGATATGGTACCTGTAAGTAATCTTGATTCCTCCTCAGTTAATATGTTTCCCTCTGAATATGAACCAAATCTTGCACTAGTATATCTGCGAACCAGATCTGGACCAAAAGGACCTAGACCTCTGCATTATTGAAAAAGAAAGGTAAATGTTCATAAATTAGTGGCCAGCAGCCGCATAAATTTTCTTTTAGCAAAGTAAAAAACAACGGCGAGCATTGCATGATAGGTGCCCAGGCCAGTGCATGAAAGGGAGTTATTTGACAGGCCAATAGTGTAGGAATACTGAAGCAGTTGTTTTAGACAGTGCTAAGAAAAAGAACAAGGAAATTATGAGCCTGGTGAAGACAGGGAAGAGGTGCAATAAATTGATAAAGCACAAATTTGATGGAAGTAAAGGCAAATAGATGATAATTAAGTAAAATAAAATCGATCATAGATGCACGTATGCACCATAGACAAGTATTCAGAAGACTACCAATCCCACCTAACAATTTTTTCCAGGTTTTTATGCTTGTAAATTACCAGCAGGGACAGATTTCTTGCTTCATTCTTCAAAAAGAAACATTAATATATTATGAATACATTGTTGGAAATTATAGTACTCGGCAGTTGGCACAAGAACAATCAGAAAATCAAAATATCCTACACATACACACCATAGACTCTCAGAAATGGAGAGACCTGTAAGGTCTAAATTTTACTGCCATTATCATACCTCAGAGCCAAATCCATTTTTCTTAATCTAAAGTAGAACAGACAAAAACAGGGCTTAGTGAATTTTTTAAATTTTTTTTTTTTTAAAGGGCTTCAGAATCAGAGAACAAAAGGTCATACCACTGCTATAACGTACATGGACTTACAAAAGCTAATATGCAGAATCTAGCGTATAAATCAGAATGGTTGAAAGGAAACTATAAATGAATGTAAAAGTTTAGAACGTCGTGCTTATGTGATGAAGAGAAAACTATAAATAAGCGAGAAAAGAAAGCAAGGACTACTTACCTAATAATCTTTTGCGGAGTAAAATTGGACTCCCATAAATGATTAGCAATGGCTCCTTTCCATGTTGATCTAAACTGGGTAAGCCGCTCAGACATATGCTCTGTTTCTGAACTAAATCCAGCAGATCCCACTAAAATCAAGCGTTGGATGTGCTCAGGATACTGTAGAAGCAATACAATTGATACCAGTTGGATGTGCTCATATCAAGTCTTAGAATTTGTTGCTTACCCAAAAAAAAAAAAAATTACCTTCAGAGCATATTTAGCAGCAACATATCCTCCAAAAGAATGTCCAAGTAAAATGAAGTTGCTAAGATTTTTCGCTTTGCGCCATTCCTCAAATGAATCAATGAACCACGCCTCGGTTTCTACATTACAAGTTAAAGATAATTTCAGCATATTTAATCCTCCGATGGACATACCAGCAAAAAAAAGTAATTTTTGGCACAAACCATATTAGAACTAACCTTCAGTACTTTTACATGTGAAATCAGGCCTACTAGAACCACCCCAACTGCACCAAGAAACAAAAGGTAGCAAACAAGATGAGTGCACTGTACACTGCAAAACATTATTTCCGCATTATTCTTCAGCCCTAATTATCTTGCTTCTAAAACCGAAAAAATTGAGACAAATATCTTTATTTTCTTGGAAAATTAATGATCGTACATTTGAGCACACAAAACATAAGAGAGCCTAACTCCCATTTATTATTAAGAAAAGAATCAGAATCATATCAAAATGCAGATTCAAAATGGAAGATAACAACTGGTAAACAAGAATATTTCACCACAAGAACACGACCAATATCAAAATCGATCCCTAATCACGACAATATAAATTATACAAAAAAGGATATTGAAGTTACCCAAGTTGATCAATTGCAATGACTTTAAAATGCTGGGCAAGGGCGTCGAAATTTCGGAAAAAGAAGCCTTGAGAAGCACCATATCCGTGGACCATAACAAGCGTGGGAGACCCTTCTTTGCTATCAAAACTAACCGTATTGATGAACCTCGGCTCATTACTTGCCGATCGAAACCACCTAATTTTAGAACCCGGCGGACCTGAGCCAATATTAACCTGCTCTGTCTCGCAAGGCGTCCTTAAAAACGCAAAAATCAAATACAAAATCACAACTATGAGTTATCAAACATCACTGACGTAAAATGGAAAAAACGTGAATTGTGTTTTAATTCTTACTTGACGAGAGAGAGAAGGCGTTTTTCGGCGGCGATGATGTGATCGGTTGATGTGGGAATCCATCGGAGGACGGTCGGCCATAAAGATCGTTTCTTTGTATTGGTGGCGGTGGTAGCCGCCACGGATGCGCTTATCTCCTCAGCCATTTTCGATGATTTAGATCTCCAAAGCAAGCCAATGCTCATGTGTTCGAAATTTTTGAGGAATTTGATTTTTTGGTACTATATAATGGGAGAATGGAGTTGGAGGTTCCTAGATCCCACCTCCACCCCACGTCAGGAATGACGATGATAGTCTAAAGTTGGGGATTGATTTGTTTTTTTAAAATATTGAAGACTAATTTCCTATTGTAAGAATAGGCTAGGGATCAATTATGCAATATATAAATAATGTCAAGAGTCGCACGTCTTGAAGACTTGAAGGTTGTGATGCTTGTTATCTAAAAATACTTTTTTCTACGTGTTTATTTTTAGGCCACACATTCTTGCAAAATATATTATTTCAAAAATCATTTCCAACCACACATTATTCAATAAAATAATATTTTTTATCATATCAATAATTTTTCTTTATTTTTTAACCACATATTTCTCATCATATCACTATTTAAAATACATTATTTACTCAATAATTTTCATTAAACACCCCCTTAATTGTACATTCTGTAATAAAATATTGTGCACATAATCTCAAAAAAAAAATTCCTATCTTTTAACCATAAATTCTCTAAAAAATTATTATTTAAAACTCCACTTTATTCAAATAATGATTGTGGGGCTTAGTTTACAAGATATATAGGGTTTAGTTTATTTTTTGGAAAAATAAATTTTGTAATAGTAATTTTTTGAAAAATGTTATTAAGTTCATGTTTTATAATCATTATATTTAAACTTTTTTTCCTACATACTCATTTTCAACAAAACGTTCACACAATAAAATATTTAACACGTAAACTCAATATTTTTCCCTATTTTTAACAACAAATTCCCCTAAAAATCACTATTCAAAACTCTATTTTCCCCTCCAAATAATAGTTGTCAAACAGGGGCTAAAAAGTAGAAAAAAAATTGGTCTACGTGTAAAATTATTTTATTCGAAGAAAAAGATTGAAAATGAGTTTGAGAAAAATAAGATTTTTAAAGAATGAAGTTCAAACAAAGACACATTCGTTTCTTGGTACAAGGGGAAAAAAAATTTTTAAAAAAAATTAGCATGACACTCTTTATTTAAGTAATTTTTGTTAGTATTATTGAGTTGATCATCTAACTTGCTTGCTTATAAAATCCGAGTATAGGCGCTAAGAACACTCGTTTTGTTATGATCATTATTCTGCAAATTACGTTAGTACATAATCACTACCTCGGCACCTTGTTTGACGCCCATTTTTTAAAATTACATTTTTCTTTTCCTCTTATTCAACCCCGACATTTTTCAATAAAATAATATT
>CAIGRH010145503.1:0-10610 GCA_903798295.1 Fraxinus nigra | reverse complement strand
CTTAGTGAGCTAGGAGAGCCGGCGCGTGAGGGGGGTCGGGAGTGTGGCTCGCACGACCTCGATACCCGCACCCGAGGTCGAGCTTGGCCCATGTTTTGGTGGTCCCAAGGGAATGTAGTGTTCGGGCTCGAGGTACTAGGTCGGGGGAAATATCGTGTATCAGGGTCCAAAGAAATACCAAAGATGGGTGCAAGTTTCAAATCCCCCGCCAATGCACAGCTCGAAACAGTCTTCCCATATGAAGAAAATGGATCATGCGATAAACCCTCCAAATGATATGCCTCGCCACTATGTGGATTCCCCTATACTTCGCAATATTCCTCTCGGTCCATAAAATTCAAAATATTAGTAGATGAATGATAGTTCGAATATATCCACAAGACCACAACGAACATACTATCCAGAATACCGCCATCTCTGGAACCTTTTGTCTGACTCCCTCTCCACTCATAGGTATCTGAAAATATCTCCAAAATGCTATCATACCTGATCGGATGTGCTATTATCAGTGAAGATGTGACTGATAGTCTCAGTCTCGGAACAACACTGGCAGCGAGAGGCCAACTGGCATCCAATCCTCCTTTAAATAACCAAATCTAATGGAATGAAACTATAGTCTCCAGCAGACGAATGAGACAGTAACTGGCAAAATGGAGCTCCACAATAATCGATATGAATCATTATACTGGCATCCAATCCTCCTTTGAATTCATGCTTTCATGTTCGCATCTTTCATAAAAATATAGGAAGGTCACATGAGGGGATAGATTGATCTAACGTCGAAAGTTGCATTTAAATAACTTATGAACATTGATAAACAAGAATACATATAATCAAGATATTAGTTTGCTTTAAAATGGATTAATAAGGGGATTCGAAAATTTAGAAATCATCTTACATAATTTATAAAAACTTCATAAATGGCACAATAAATTATTTAGTAAATTAGTTGATTAGCATAAATTCATAAAACAAAATTTGCTATTCGATTAAAGTTAAGATTATTTGATCATTGATTGAGTACATAGTCATCGTGTGAACAATACTTTATTCATCACTTTATTACTTATTCATGATCTAGTAAACTTACGAGAAATCAAATGATCAAATTTCCTAGAACAGGCAAAACATTGGCTTTCCATTCATTGATTGATTTTTGTGCTCAAGGGTTTAAACATTTAGCATATTTTACTCGCAAAGGTGTAGATTGTTCAAGCAAATATGTTGGTGATGCTGAGCTCTAGCTACAACTTTTGTTTCAAGTTGCTGAGAAATAACAGCCTTCCATCATTTTCTTTGATGAGGTAGATGGCTTGACCCCCATGCTCCACTTGTCAAGTTGACAAGCCTAATTATTATCTAACTTAATTTCTATCACTTTACGGAGCTAGTTGTTGTGGGGGTTGGAGGGGTAGAAAGCCCCATCCCAAGGGAGGGGAGGCGACAGACCAAAATTTCATAGGGTCTGTTTAGGAATTTGTATTCTTCTAATATTCTATTAAGGAATTAGAGCCTTGTAAAATTTGATTTTGTCCTAATTTGTCTTAGAAATAAAGAGCCATCTATAGGATTTATTACTATCATCAAAAAAGGAGAGAAAGAGAGGTTAAAGAAGATAGGTGTGCGATTTTATCTTGTAAACACTTTTTTTTATTGAATTACTACAGCGGCAGAAGATGGTGTAGTCTCATATTGAGGCGTACATATATGATTCTTGCATGTTCTTACGTGTTTATTTTTCTTTCTTTAAATTGATTGCTCGCGGTGGAATAAAATTAGGGTTTACAATTTTCAATAACACTAAGTAGGAAGATCGAACACATAGTTTAATTGTCTCCACTTTGCTTGGTCTAATGGATGACTAAAAATCACGAGGTTTGGTTGTTATAATAGGAACTTCAAGTCGTGTTGACACGGTCGATCCTACTTTAAGGTAGCCTAGGAGGTTTGACCGTGAAATTTATTTCCCACTGCCTTCAGTTAAAATAGAGAAGCCATCCTTTCATTGCACACCCAAAAGCGGCCTAAGCCTATTACTGGATCCGTACTCAAGTGGGTGATGAGGAAAACTGTAGGATTCACTCATGCTGATCTTCAGGCTATTTGTGCTCACGCAGCCATCATTGCTCTGAGGTGAAGCTTTTCATTGCAAAAAATTCTTTATTTTCTTGATCTTTTACTAAATGGTCCACATTTTTACAAATGTTTCCTGATGTTCATGGAAAATATTGAGCTTGTTTCCGAGCATATTATTGAGCCAGTGGGTGGGGGAAGTTGGTCGGGAAGAATTGGTCGGAAAAGATGAGAAATATCAATAATATTGTATTTTTTTTCATTTTTAGTTTTTATTGGTTTAGGACTATAATTGTAAATTTGTTACGGTGAATATGTTATAAACATGTTTTAATATAATATGATGTAGTAAGTAAAATTTGTTGCGGTAATAATATAATTACCCCGGTTTAAATGTCTTATGGTTTCAATCTACACTTGGTCGGTCTTGAATTAGATAAAATACTTGGAGCTTTTTGAACAAATTATTGTTCACTTTTCGGTTATCATGCATGATTCAATGAATCTTGATCATGTACTATTATTCTTTCTCGCTTGTGTCTGCTTTACAAATGAACAACAATAATTACATCGGACACAAATATCTAATGTATAACAAAAATAGAATTTTTCAAAAGCTACATAGTTTAGTAATAACTTGAAATATCATGGAATACCCACTTAGTATAACAAATAGGAGTAGCTCTCAAGTTTCACTATCTTCCATCGATTGCAGACATCGAAAGTCCATTAGCCGAAAACTTCTCGGACTTACCATTTTCAAGTTCATAAACGGTGCTATTTTTGGTGAAAAATGCTGGACAGTTTGGCCTTGGCAAAAGCATCATTTCATTTTTTAACATGGATATAACATCCTCAATTGTAGGGCGATCAGTTGCGCGATTTTCCAAGCATAAAAGACCAACATGAATGAATCTTTTCAATTGATCTGTACGACTGCATGAACTCTTTAGCATGGGATCCATGAGCTCTAATGCAGCATCTTTACTCCAAAGTTCCCAAGCCTACAATAATTTTACACTAAACATAAGTACAAAGAAAGACTGAAATGAGATGAATCTAAAAAATGATCATAAGTTAACTTACATATTCTACTAGATTGAGAGGACCTTCTTCATTGTGGAAGCTATTGTTTTTTCGACCACTCACAATCTCAAGTACTAAAACTCCAAAACTATAGACATCCGATTTGATAGAGTAAATACCGTGCATCGCGTACTCAGGAGCCATATAACCACTGTGAAATCATCAATGCATTAATTCACTAGTAATGAGCCTGGAGCATATATATAACATATATTATCAGCAGCCATTTTGAAAAGAGATATTATTTTGTTACTTACTATGTCCCAACACGCTTATTTGTATTTGCTTCTATCACATTGGGCTTGAAGATTTTCGCCATTCCAAAATCAGAAATTTTGGGGTTCATTTTCTCATCAAGTAATATGTTACTGGCTTTCAAATCTCTGTGAACTATCCGTAATCGTGAGTATTTGTGAAGGTAGAGCAATCCTTGAGCTGTCCCTTCGATGATGGTGAAACGTGTATCCCAGCTTAGGAGCTCCCTCTTAGTTGGACCTGTCATGTACTATGTTTTCTTACTATGTCGTTTTATTGAAGCGTATGCCTTGACCTAGTTAGGCTTACACCTCAAACCAACTAAGGTGTTTGCATGTTTGCCTTGCATTTTTCAAACTTTTCATTATTAGCCTTGGTCTTTTGAGTTATTTCTTTATAAACTATAATGTTTTACAAATTCTTTTATCTTCTTTTTTCACCTTACAAAAAGGAAAATTGGAAGCAGAATACACAATTGCAATTTGAGGATGATGGCATAATGAAAAGAAAATTATAATGAAGATGATGATGATGATGACATTAGTAGGGATCATACAAAAAGAAAATAATAATAATAATAATTAGCAGTCATGATTTTGTTACATGACTACTAAGTTGAGAATCTATTATTTTCTGTATTATTGATCTATTTTATGTTTGTTACAAGTTAGACTTTTAATTTTGTTAATTAGTTTAATTTTATTATGAGTTTTTTGAAAGGGTTCCTGATATATTATGAAGATATTTTTATATTATTATATTCTTTTGAATTCTTTTATTGTTTTATCTTGAGCTCTGCACCTCAAAGTGCCTCGAGGCTTATGCATCGGCTCAAGGAGATAACATTTCTATAAGATAAAACATATTTTAACTAATAAGAGGTAAAAAATAATTAACCTAAATGAATAAAGATAAAGATAAAATGTGATTCCTTTTCGTACCAGAAAAAACAGATTTTGTTGACTCCAATTATGTTTCTGAACAAGGGGTAATATGCTTAAGTAAACAAAATTAATTTCATTATTCTTCAAATGAAATTTAAGTAAATAAACTAAAAGAATTAGATGGTACTCACAAAAGAGAAAGAAGTCCAAACTTTTGTTAGGCATGTAGTCATAGATTATCATCTTCTCATCTCCATGGATGCAGAATCCCAATAATTTGACAAGATTCACGTGTTGGATTTTAGATATAAGTATTAGTTCGGTTTTGAACTCGAGCAATCCTTGAACTGACCTTCGTGAGAGTACCTTTACTGCAATTTTTCGCCCTTCAAAGGTTTTTCCCTATAATGATATATAAACACATATACTTCATTTATTAATAAACTGGTGGATGTTGTCAAAGGGAATGGCCATGTCATATTTATATTGAAGCAATACTAATATATTTATCAGAAGAAGAAATAGTTGCAGATCGAGCAAGTATGGTAATTGTTAATAAACAGTTTAAATTATAAATAGATAGAAATGAGTGATGCATATATAGGTATTAATTGTTTTTTGTCACTCAAAATGTGTGAATAAAATGTGGTCTAAGTGTTTATATACAATTTATAAACTTGAGCTTCTAAGAATTTAAGATTGGACAATGGTTAATAAAGAGAAAAGGCAATAAGTGTATTTCCGCATCGATGATCAATAAATGCCTTTTCAACTACTCTGATGTAAGAATGAGGTGCTACTTGAAGCTCCAAAGGGCTGCAAAATGGCTCAAAGAACGTAGTTTTTACCTTTTACTGCAACCTTAGGATACGAGAAATACTTATATATCATAAAGTCTGATCCTTCCTATTCAAAGAACACCTAAAACTGCATACATAATACTCTCAACGTAGTTGCTAATATTCTCATTTGACAAAGAAAATATTTTGCAATTCAAATATACCTTATAAACCGGGCCAAAACCACCCTCTCCCAGTTTGTTTGTTGACGAAAAGCTGTCCGTAGCTCTAACGATAGACGAATATGAAAACAGTCTAAGATGATGACCCTGTCCCCCGTCATTTTCAACTGTATGTGTTTCAGTATATTCCTCTAGGGTCATCAGTTCACGTAATTCATCCTCCTTTCTTTTCCCTATGAGATGATCATCCAAAGCATCAACATAAAAATGCCAATCAAGATCATTAAGAAAATTAGAACTGGAAAAGATAGAAATATCAAAATAAAAATGCAATAGGGATATTAAAAACTCTCAAAGAATATTTACAAAACACACCGTGTACAGATATTGTTTTTACCCTTCCACGTTATATATTCATAAATTACAATTTACGTAAATGTCTAGACGTTAGTCTATTTAGATAGTAATTGCAATACTCCCTACATTAAAAATGACAGTGCAATTACAACTCTTTGAAATGAATATTTGTATCCTGTATCATCTTTCCAGTTATTATGTTGAAGTCAAACTGTGTATGCATATAATCTTCTCTTCTCCAGCTCTCCGATATTTGTTATAGGTATTTTATTTTTATGGGATATGAAGAAAGTTTTTAAAAGCTACAAGTGATCAGAAAGATACCTTGTTCAATTTTTCGGATGCTGAACCATACACAGCCCAACAAAAGTACAACTACTGTAATAACCAAAGTAATGATTTTCCATGTCTTCCATCCTGTCATTTATCATTTGATGATAGTAAACACATTGCTGAAAGAGAAATATCTCTATGAGATGTCATGAATAGAGCAAAAAGGGAAGTACATTTATTGACCTGCATATCCCTTCATATATCTTAACATATTAGGTCAAAAGAAATTTCTTTTGCAAAAAATCAGTACCCAAATGAGGGAAAAAAAAAAATAAGAGAGAGAGAGAGAGAGATTCTAAACCCCAAACAGAGGAATTGAAGTAAGGAAATGTATGCATATGGTGAAAAATTCTTGATAAAATGATATGAACTTACTTTTGGTTGAAGACTCTGTTTTGTTTGAAGCCTCTGAAACAAGAACGGATTGTTTAGGTTCAGAACCATCATAACTCTGTACAAAAGTCAAATTTTTCCCTTTCCAGTATAAACAAGGAATGTTATTTCCACCACTAAAGCCTACACATTCACAGTCCTTCCAGCAGTTCTCTCTGCAGTCACTCTCATCAAGACTTGCAATACCAATAGCAGTTTCTGCAATTCGCTCGCTCCCATCTCCATTAGCGAAATGCCCTGATTTCCAAACAAATGACTCATTATGATTCCTGCAACTTGGCTGCTCCCTTAATTCACAGCCTGGTATGTTATTACCATAACAGAGACTTGCTTTTACTATCACTGACCTATCACTATCAGATATATCCCCATTAAATCTCAGCCGCAATCGAGAAATAGTTTTTCGACGTTCAGGTGTCAACTTGGGGTCTATTATAAGGGAGTAGCTGAAGTAATCCTCCACACCATTTGAAACATTGGTGAAATTGTAATTGAGATTTTCAACATCGGGTTTAAGGACTATATTCTCAAATTCCTTGACACTCAATCTCGAGTTCTCATCCGTATAATTTTTCAAGTCCCCACTGGTCCAATAAGCCAACCCTCGCCGTTTAATAATCAATCTATGCCTGGCTGGATCCCATTCTAGAGTAAAAGCTCCTGAAGCGGGATTGTTTGAGGCAGACCATGATGTAAGAGACCAATTTCTCCCAGTCCTATGATTAACACCTAGTTTCATCCCCGGAAGAAGAGTATTAGTGGGATAATCAAAGCTTTCCCACAAAATCCTGCCTGCAGAACCATTTATATTCATCTCCCTCACTACAAAATTCCCCGAATTCAACAGCATGGCTGTTATATTTGTGCCATTTCCGCTTGCATACAGCTCAATAGGATCTGATGTGTTGCTTGTTATAATAAGTTCTCCAGCACTACTTAATGTGAGAATGCCAGAATCATCCATAATAGGTTTTTCTCTGTTACCAAGCCATACTGAATAGGAAGAATAATTTGTGTACCATATTGCTAAATAAGTATTATTGGTATCTTCGAGTTTATAGAATCCTAAAGTGAAAAGTTTGTTATCAGAAACTAAGGAAGCAGATGACTTTAGACTATTCCCATGTGTAAGGGTGTTAACAGATGAAACAAGGGACACAAAATAATAGAATATGAAAAGGAAGAATGATATGGTTAGGATTACAGCTTTCTCCATTTGGATATGATCAGCAATTGTTAAAGCCAATAATATAAATATGGACTCGTGATTTGAGTTGAAACTGCATAAATCGATAATCACCAACAATATTTGAAAAGTAATTAATGGGAATAATTCTACAGTTTCTAGAGTGTCAACACTTTGTCTTCTAGTCTTACTTTCGACATTTCCAAAATACTCCCTCCGTCCCAATTATATAGGCTGAGTTTCCTTTTTCTCTTGTCTCAAATATATAGGCTGGCTTCCTAATGTAGAATATTTTGTTGTGTTCTTTTACCAATATACCCTTATTAAATTTTCCCTACTTAATGGGTCAACTTTTTTAAATTTTCGCTAAGAGTTAAAGTTTGCAAAAACGATCATAACTTCACAAAGGAAATTTTTGTTAGTTTTACTATAAGTTCAAATTATTAATTCAATATCGTAAAAGTTACCATAAAAAGTTTAACGACCACCCACTTGGAATTTCTATGTAAATCAATAGTCAGTAGCGAATTTTACACATTTTTTAATTAATATTTTATTATAATTAAGGGTAAATGCTACTGAAAACTCATGGACGCATTGGGGAAGATTCATTTAGAATTGCTATTTATGTTTCGTATTAACATAATTTTTGTTCACTAGATCGTCGAATTAACTTTCTTATGAATCAAACTAAAGTCAAAAACAAAGTCAGTCAAAAAAAAAAGTGAAATTCACTAATTATCTTATATTTTGTTTTAAGAATCAGGCTTAGGACTTGTGAATGAAATATGCTATTGTGGAGTCAATTCAATGAGATTACACTACAAAAAATGGCGCATGGAGTCAAAGAATGAAAATAAATTCCATTGAATTTTTTTGCTATCAAACATTCAATTTGGTTGGAAAATAAAAACATTTCTAACTTCCATAGAAAATGTTGCCTATCAAACAGGGCATTATAGGTAATTCAATTCCCTTTTATTTATTTTCTTTCCACTCTTGCAATCAAATGAATCATTAGTCTTCTGAGTCTTCCCTTTGATTTTTCCAAAGTACATTATTCTAATTTGCATGCCTAATTAATAATTGTTCAAATAGACGGTGTATTAAACAGTCCAATAATAGATTATCATGTGATATTATGCCCATGTTTGTTTCACATTATGTAAGCAAGAAAATGAAAATTTGTACCCTTTTTTTCAAAGAAAGTGGGTCCCACCAACACACAAACTAGTCAAATATGGCTGCAATTCTACTGTATCAACGATCCATTTTTTTCTAATAATGTGAACCAAACAAGGGCTATGTAAAGGATTATGTCTATGTAGCATGATTGTGTGTATATATATACACATAATGCTACTTTGCTAGAAAATAAAATTACAAAAATAAATGAAAATTAATAATAAAAAACTTCTATTTCTTCAAATCGACAACCAATTCAAACAGTAGAATAATTGGATCACCAACATAACAATTTTCACACATCAAAATCCATTTATACATCAACTTTTACAGACAAAGTTCAGGTATATTCTGCACAACCTAAATATAAAAGCGAATTCTAATGATGAAACAATATACTGTAATGACATGCTAAAAAAAATTTGACAAAAATGAAAGCAAACAATTAAAAATATCTTTATTTAAAATTCACCACCATTTATAAATAAGTTATATCACTTTAAATTATCGCTAAGAGTTAAAGTTCGCAAAAACGATCATAAGTTCACAAAGGAATTTTTTGTTAGTTTTACTAACCGAAATACATAGTGCAAGGAACAAAATTATAAGTTCAAATTATTAATTCGATATCGTAAAAGTTACCATAAAAAGTTTAACGACCACCCACTTGGAATTTCTATGTAAATCAGTAGTCATTAGCAAATTTTACGCCTTTTTAATTAATATTTTCTTATAATTAAGGGTAAATGGAACTGACAACTCGTTGACGCATAAAGAAAAATCATTTAGAATCGCTGAAATTTATTTTATGTCAATTTAATTTATGTTTCGTGTTCAATGATGCACTTGTATTAACGTAATTTTTGTTCACTAGATCGTCAAATTAACTTTCTTATGAATCAAACTAAAGTCAAAAACAAAGTCGATAAATGGTTAAAAAACGGAAATTCTCTAATTAACTTCAGATCAAATGAGATTTATTGATGAACATAAAATTTCACAATAAACTCACTTTCACCTTTGTNACAACTCGTTGACGCATAAAGAAAAATCATTTAGAATCGCTGAAATTTATTTTATGTCAATTTAATTTATGTTTCGTGTTCAATGATGCACTTGTATTAACGTAATTTTTGTTCACTAGATCGTCAAATTAACTTTCTTATGAATCAAACTAAAGTCAAAAACAAAGTCGATAAATGGTTAAAAAACGGAAATTCTCTAATTAACTTCAGATCAAATGAGATTTATTGATGAACATAAAATTTCACAATAAACTCACTTTCACCTTTGTTTTTATCTTATATTTTGTTTAAGAATATGAAAATTCGTCTTTTGATATGATTAGAATCAGGCTTAGGACTTGTGAATGAAATATGCTTTGTGAAGTCAAGAATTGATGAAATTGGGTTGTAATTAAGGTTTTTATTTCATTGTCTAGGTGAGTGAACATTGAAATTTCCGAATTAGCTGTCTAAGAATATTCCTATTCTCAAATTTATGAATTTTCCAGTTTACTCGTGTTTATAATTTTTTATTTCCTGGATAATTAAATAATAAAATTCCATTTATTTTAAATCTTAGACTATGCTTGGGTCATGTCCATAAATTATTTTTAAATTTTAGGTCAATGGCAAAAATAACATTAAATTGTTTCAAGTAATGAATATTCAGTCACCCTTTAAATTACACCATTTAAATCTCCACTTCATTTACAAAAATTGATCCCTTTTTATGGACGAATTTTATCCTTTCTAACATAATAGAAACAAGAACAAGCTTCCAAACTTAAAAAAAGAATTTAACCTTCAACTAAGCTCATCCTTAAAGTGCTCTAACCAAATAAAATTTTAATGTTATTGTCCAATTACCCTCACAGATTCTCACGAGAAATTAA
>CAIGRH010145484.1:0-14440 GCA_903798295.1 Fraxinus nigra | reverse complement strand
TCATTTTGGAATAGTATATTGATGGAAAATATATTATTAAAAAATAAGAAAAAGTTTTTTATTTGCGTGTCGAAAAAATGTGTGTTTGAAAAAAGAAAAAAAAAATTACCAACCAATTCCTGTCACTGAGCCGGGTGTTTATCATTACACATATAACATTTACATAAAATAATCATAATTTTCAATGGCATAGGTCAGGGAATTGACTCAAAAAAAGTTTCTAAACATAATTAAAAAACTAACTTTTTATTGACAAAATGTACTCTACAGAAAAAGCCTCAACATACATTTTAGAAAAGTTACTTTTAGTTTAGTATGCTAGAAAAATCTAATTCTCTGAAATGCTGAATTTTTCTTTTGCTTTATTTAAATTGGTTTATACAGAAATGCACATAATTAATTGTGTGCAGATTGTGTCCCAATAGTCACAGTAATGGGGAAAAAATGGTGCCAAGACCTTTCTCTACGTAATAAAATTCACAGGACATGTAACTAAAACCCCTATGATATAGTAGTTTAAACGAGCTCGTCTCTCCCGATTTTACGGCTGCTCATTTTCTTGAAAATCAATCGAATGCAGATTCGGACAAAATAAACGGGGAATTCATGAACATTTTCCACCACTAGGTCAACTTGTGAAACTCGAAGCATGATCATATCTAAGTCGAGTAAGTAGAGGGATCTAGCGACGTCCATTTGCCCAATGCCGGTTGTTGTTGTTGTTGCCAGGCCTTGTTTGCTGATTTTTCCGAGCAAAATCTTGCTTTGGGAGATCATGCAACCCAACAACCTGTATGGTCCGCTGCTTCTTGGCTGAAAAGTAGATCAAGAAACGAAATCATGATTTTTAGATGAAGGGGGAAAAAAATGCAAGTAGATAATTGATTGTCACTGTAAATTTGGATCTGTTAAGAGTGGAGTTCAAAATGAGACAAACCATTCTCGGCTTCTTGATATCGTTCTTGGAGTTTCCTCTTTGCCGCTTCTAATTTCGCTTGAACTGAAGATTCATCGTTACTACACCTCGGTTTCTGGTATAATAAAAATTTAGAACAGTCAGATAAACATAAAACCTTTCGGCTTTAAGAAAGGATAGATCGGTACTTATACTCACATCTTGTTGGGGAGGCAATGATCGTCTCTGAACTGCGCTGTTGTCAGGTTTTCGTTGGACCTTAATCTCGTTATTAACCCTCCGTTCCACATTCAATTTTGGTCTCCCCGGCCCCGATTCACCAGTCAGAGGCTTATTTGGTTTAATTAGAGATGCTTGTTTCTTCATTACAGCTTCAGGATTCTTCTTTTGTTCAGCCTTCCTGTCCTCGGATGGAGTGCTAGAATCATACGGAACCTGGTGCTTCATTTTCGGGATATTAGGCTTCTCCGTTCTCGGCTTTCTGCCATTTTCACGGTTCTTGTTGAATTCCCCACTGTTTCGAGGATCTGGAAAGTCCCCGATCAAAATCATGCACGTTATTAGCAGGGAATTCGAGTAAAGAACCAAACAGCAAAAGCTTCACTATAAGCTTATGTTTGATAATTAGTATTAGAAAATATATATTGGATAAGATTTTAGCTGAAATTTCTGCTTTAATCGTGGTACAATCCACCATACCAAATAAACCAAAGAATACAAGGACAAGAACTTACTTCCATCATCATCCATGCCATCAAAGAACTTCGCATCACAACCGAGGGGACAAGAAGCAAAACAAACTCAGCTTATAAGCACAAAATGCAAAATTACAAACTTCCAAATAAAGAAAGACGATGAGGCACCACACCTGTGACAGCTCCATTGATGCAGGAGTAGCAAAGAACGCTCCTTCATCCATAGGTGGAGAAGGAAGCCCTTCCTCTTCTTCAACAACAGAAGTTTTCACGGATTCCGTTGCAATCTCTGCAGCTTTAAGATGAAGTACTGCATTAATCTTAAGATTGAAACTAAAAAATCGGTGGGTGCGAAGCTTGGCCTTGCCGCCAAACCACGCTTTACAATTTTAGAACAGTGCAAAAAATTGGAGATAATGTTGCAAAAAACTTATTCCAGACTAGGTACCTGCAATAGCGGCAGTAGCAGCGGCCCATTCATCAACCATGACCTTCCAATCTCTGCGTCAAGAGAAAATGACAATAAGTTTGACTGTAAGAATATTTAAGATATCCAATTATATAGCCCTTTCTTCATCAGTCATTTTGCAAAACACATCAAAAAGGGGAACAAAACACTCCAATGATTAAGCCCTTTTTTATCATTATCATCACTAGAATTAAAAGGAACGAGTTAAGTGTTATTCAAACAATGACATGAAGCCTAAACTAAGATACTTAATCAAGCTTAATGTATAGACAGATAAGGAAAACAAGTAATTACCATGTAATAATATACTTAATCAAGCCTAAAAGATTACTCCATCTATGCGGCTCATTATTGTCTTTTCCAGGTTGACAACATGTAGGAGAAATTAAAACTCGAACACTGTGAGGGGTATGTTTCACTCTAAGAAGTTAAGAACCCGAACACAACATTGTAATATTCAAGAACAGGTAATCGAATCACATTTGCTTCAGAGTCAAACACAGTAACTATATGAAGCCAAGAGGTTAGCTTTCCGTACTCGATTAATATCCGTACAAGATTTCGTATCTCCTTTGATCCATGCTTCCGCAGAGCATTGACAGATTTTCCAATCTCGGTGGCCTGAAATATAAACAAATAAGTTAAGAACCAGTAAATTAAGTAGGATGAGACTTGAGAAATAGGAAGTCTTCAGACAAAAATTCCAGTAACGAGCAAAAGAATCTACTCGAACCTTCAGAGTCTCCACGGACAAAGGCATCAGTTGAAGCCTCCTCAGTGAGTTAAATAACAATGAATCAGACTGTAAGGTGAAAAATGGCAAAGTTCAAAAACAGATAACTCTTAAGTAAACTAATAAAGCTGTGAAAGAAGAACTCAATCATCATAATCCAACCAATAGGCAGGAGGCAACATCGTTCTCAAATCATCAAAACTATTCAAAAACATAAATTATGTATTAGTGGCACGTTTGTTAAGTAAAACGAAGCTAAAATCTTGTCAATTCTCATGTTCGGTTGAGTCTAGTATGGTACACCAAACATATATAAAATGAACTAAATAGAAGCAACATTCCAGAATGTTAACTAAATGCCTCAAGCTCAAATTCCATTCACAAATGAACACAGAAGAACTGCAAAACATTGGACTATAATCCACTTTTCATCACTGATAATTTTCTTATTTGATCAAATAAGAAAACAAGTTAGGAAGCTAAATCGAAGTAAATCAACTGAATTATTAAATCAAATTACATAACTTCATCTGTAAATGATGAAAAACAAAACTTCAATTCAATTCAATATCAATTCGAATCAAAACAAACCTCATCCTGACTATTGTCAAGAATTTCTTTGATTCTTGAGACTTCTTCAAACAATTGAGACTCCTCCTCAATTTCATCTGTCAATGCCTCAGCTTCTCCATAACTGTAATTGCTAACCTGATTCAAATTCATCTTCATCATCTCCCTATTATCATCATTTCTACTGCTATTCACCTTGCTTTCTTTAGTATCTTTACTCCCTCCAGCCTCAATCCCACTTTTACACTTTTCGTCGATTTTCTCAACGTCATCATCATTTGGAACTGATAATTCAATTTTGTGACAACCAAAACACTTAGTCACTTTACATGTGAAAAGCATTTCTGCAATTCGATCTCTTTTCAATTTGAAGTCATTGGGACAATCAGAGGCTGCAACCATAATTGAATGCAAAACTATATCAAATATATCTGAATTTGCACTCCTAAAATACTCCCTCCATTTATCAAGACTTTTCGAACTATTTCCCATGGGGAAAAATTCAATTCAATTCAATTCAATTTAAAAAGCCTTCTAAATGAAATCTTCAGTCAAATCCCAGATAAAAAAATCGAGTCTTAAATCACAAAAAATGTGTCAAAACTCGATCTTGATGAGAACAAACGATCCAAGATATCCGAATTTTCAATCGAATTCTTATTGGAAACTTCTGTTTTTTGTGGGATTTTTTTTTTATATCTGAGAAAAAAAAAAAGAAATTTTTTTCAGACGATCAGAATTGAATACAAGTTTTCAAAAAGGATTAAGTTTGTTGAGAAAAATCCAAGGAAATTTTCTAAATATATCTGTAGACTATTATGGCAAAAAAATTTAAAAATACCAAAATAAAAGCAATAATCTAAACAGGGTTTTCTTCAAGAAGTGGAATGATGAAGGAATCTGATATATTTCAGGAAAAAATCAAAGGAGAAATCCAGAAAAAGTTTTGTCCTGATTTTTGTCCTGATTAAGTGAAATTTAGAGACCAATATATGTTTAAAGAATGAGAGATATTCTCTCCTTTCTCTCTCTAGATATCAATACAGGGTGTTTCTTTTGGGGAACTTATTTTTAATTACTTTTTCTTATTTTTGAGTTAAATTAAATCGTGAAAAACACGGGAAGGGATCAGAACGAAGAAACGGTGTCGTAGAAAGTTCAGAAGTTTTATCTTTTGCTTATATAAAATTAGAAGCCGTCTCTTTTACAAAACCCCTACTGTTTTTAGGCCTTTTTATTAAAATTTTCGAAACATGCTTATGAAATGTATTATGTACTCAGTTGAAAGGAAACAATTGAATTATATTTGGTTAAATAATCAAAAAAAAAAAAAACCTTCATTTAATTAAATAATTTATAGCTTATAAATTTACAATTTCTTAGTTGAATATAGGAAAAAGATCGTTGCTTGGCTACAGTTTTTATCGAGAAATCATACGTCAAATCAACGATGTTCATGATCAATATGTACATGATATCACGCCACAAACACAAAATGTGATTTCATTAATAAATTGATATTGATGGATGTTAACTAATACCCAATCTTTATAACATTCTTGCTTTTTGATCGTTGAATAAATCAATATATATAAATATACAAATCGATAAAAAAAATTAATTACGGAAAGTGAATTAAAAAGTAAATTCTATTACTCTTTAAAAGGTAAATAAATAAATGTAAAACAAATCAAATAAATGATTTTTATTGAAAAGAAAAACTAAAAAAGATTGGGTGGACAAGGTAATTTTGATTTATTTTTGCTTAATATCATATGTATTTTATTATTTATTTTGCCTTTTTCTTGAAGTGGGGAGTTGGGTTTTTTTTTTTTTTTTAAAAAAAATAAACAAATATAAAGTAGGAAGGTGGGGTTTTGTTGAAAAAGATTGGTCACATACAAGAACTTTTATTATGACTCGCAATTCACGTGTCATCTTGTATGTGAAGTGGAGGGTGGTGAGTTGATGACGATGGTCGTATAGAATTTAATTATACTGTATAACATGTATGTTTATTTTTCTGATGTTGATACATATCCAACAAATGTACGATTTATCTCTTAACGTGTTTATTTATTTGTATAAGAATGTGAGTTATTCGACACTGTTAATTTTGAAATTTACTTGCTCATTTAACTTTTAGACAAATCGATACTCGTGAATTTTTTCGAGCGCTAATATCATAAATGATATTGCGTATTTATTTTACAATGTCAATTGTATTAAGGAAAATATTTCATTTCTTTATTCGTTGATATTTATTTTATTTGTAATCTAATTGGAATTTACCTCTTGTCATGAGGGTTTTGTTAAATGGACACGTCAGTTACGTGCATTGATACGTTCAGGAGATGCTTTTTTTGAGTTGGTAAACATTTATGAACTAATTTAAGTACATGTTCGACAATTTTTTTTCAAGTTCTTTTTCTTATATATTCATTTTTAATCATACATTCACACAATAAAATATTTTACCCGTAAACTTAAAATTCTTCCTACATTTTAACTCCACAATCTCTTAAAAATCATTATTCATCTCCATTTTCATTACACAAAAAAAAAAAAAAAACGATTGTCAAACAGACACTAAATGTGTAGAAATAAAACCCACCCGCCTTGTAAATACATGTAAAATTACTCAATGAAAAAATACTTGATGACTAGATTTTTGTGTCACGTATTTAGAGATGGCAGCGGGGCAGGGCGGGGCGAGGCTTGCCCTGTTTATTATTATTATTATTTTTCAAAATATTCCAATTAACTAATATATTTTTTAAATTTATCATTAATTCTTATTTTTTATTCTTCACATGACGGGTTCGGGCACGGGGCGAATCGCCCCGTGACCCAAGGCGGGGCGGCAATCCTCACACCTCCAACCGTTGGGGCGGGCCCTATCATGACGAGTTTTTTTGCCACCATTACACGTAATAGGTGCTCTTGTTGACATCCATTAATTTATTTTATGACTTATTATATGATTATTTTCAACCACACATTTACATAATAAAATATTCTATACGAATATCAATCTTTTTTCCTACCTCGTAATCACTCTTTTTTTTTTTCTAAAAATCACTATTGACGTTCAAACATGCTCCAAATTCTCACAAGGGTGAAATAAGCATAAATGAGAATATGCCCCCTCAAACTAATAACAACAATTGGGACCCACACATTGTGGACCATATAGAAATTCATCAATCAATCTTATCACAAACGTTTTAAATAAGAATAATATTATGGCATGTGGATGTTGAATTTTCGTCGTGACATTAATCAGAGTGATTCACTTGTGAAGGTTTAGTTAGGTGGTCGGAAAAAAAAAAATTTGACTATAAAAGAATTTGAATAATCAGATTCTTCTTTTAACTTCTTCAATTATTGATAATTAAAATACCAAATTTAATGTAGTTAATTAAATTAGTTCATTTTCCACTACATTGAATATGCTTTACTTTGTGATTATATAAATTCTTGAGAATTAATATATACTATTTTTTCTTTCATTTTAAAAAGTAAATATAGTGAACATATAGTTTGGAAAAATATTTAATAATTTTGCATACTGTTACGAAGGTAAAAATAATATTTTACAATATTAATACTAATAATAATGACTATACAAATGACATCTTTACATTCAATGTCAAATTTAATAATTTTATAGCGACACAACAATTAATTACTTTTGTTTACCAAATAGTAAAATGTTGACTTTGAAACATACAGCAATATTAAAAAAAAAAAGGTTTACCAAACACCCAATTCTTTTTTACACATCAATACCAAACCAACTCAGGTTCGAAAAACATAACTTCTTAAAAGTTAGACATGTGAAGAAAATGATAGTTTAAAATAATTCTCTTCTTTTCTCGAATATCATGTAAAGTTTGTAGAACAATGTTACATGTACATAAGTTTTTTTTACCTGATCTTTTATCTACACTCATTGTTGGAATCATTTTGGGAGTTTCTTATTCACGCGGGCCCCGCACACATGTGAGAGAATGTAACATTTTTGGTAAAGACAATTCGGTACGAATAGTTTTATTCGAGTTTGTATCTATTTTTGAAAGTCTATGAATAGCGGACATAAAAAAAAATTGTTTTTTTTTTCCTTTTTTTCTTTTTTAGTATTGATAGCTCAGAACATTTATTGGCGAAATAAATGAGTGCATGTGATGTATTCTAGATGAATTGTCATTATTATGAAGCATGAACAAATGCAAATCAATTTAATTCTACAGTTTAGCTAAATTATGTTAAGTTCTAATCATATTGTAATGTAATGATTTTGAATTTAATAAACTAGACTTGCTAATAAGGTTTAGAATCTCATTTTCTACTTTCTCCTGTTTAGAATTTTAGATACTTTCCACAATCATCAAGAAGTTCTTCATCAAAGGACACTTTTCCAAGACTTGAGTTAGGAACGAAAAACACCATACCTCTTCAGATTGTCTCAATTCCAAATAATGCGTGTGCCAAATTTTCACGTACATGTACAAAACATTCCCTATTCAAGGGTAGGGTTCAATAGACATCAAGAAAACTAAATCACAAGAGAAAAACAAAGAATCTCGAGCCTTGCCACAGGGAGGCCACGGAAAAGAACAACGCCGAAGCACAGGTGAACTTGATTCAGCAACATAGAGTGAGTGTTGTTACTTATTTATCTGCAAAGAATAACCAAACGCGGTTCATTTATTAAGGCAGTGTCAACGATGCTTATATGCGGGTAACATTCTAGTACAAATTAAGAAAGAAATACAAACCCACAGACATAATGAACCATATGGATGACATCCCAGTAAAAAAAAAAGGCTTAATGCCGATTAAAGACACTATTTTAGCAAGTTAGGTTTACCGTTGCTGGAAATATACTCCTCCCAGCTCAGGAAATACCATGGCTCAAGCATTATACTAGCCGAAAATCTATAGACAGACAGCAAAATTAACTGGCAGCAGCAAGATATCCATAAGTTGCATGATAAACATCTGCAAAAGAAATTGTAATCTGCCATATGGAACTGGATTTATTTACTTTTAGCATAAATATTCGAGTCACACTGCCTAATTGACACTAACGAGTAAAATCCCACAGTAATAATAAAGAATGCGTTGAACCATTAGCAGAAGTGAAAACTGTGGCCGAAAAACTTTTATGCTTGTTTTGTATTTAGTTCATGTTTGGTATGTGATTAAATTAACATTCAACTGATTCTAAGTTGTGGGTTTACGCAATCATTGGATAATAAGCGAGTAGTAGTTGATGCTACGAAATAATAATGACTTCCTAAACATGCAATTAGAAACTCCATTATTTTGAGGAACATGAAACCCCTATTCAAAATTGTATACAGATATATCAAGTGTCAAATGTCACGAACAATCAACAAACTGAGTCTTGATTCCAATAAAGTTGGTGTCTACTGCATGAATTGTTTATTCCTGTTTTGTTTAGTCCATAACTACATTTGAAAGCTACAATACAATCAAATCATTAACAAACAAAACAAAACATGTTATTTGGTCTAGTCTATCTTCTAATTTATTCTGCTGATATATGATCAGTGCAAGACATGCCCCAATCACCCAAATTGTTGTTCCCTTCATTTATTCTCAATTAGTGCCAGCTCATTTCGTATGTCATCCATTCTAGTACGGCCAAACATCTTTTTAACATCTTCATTTCTGCTATGTCATCTTCTTGACATTATGTTTTCTAATGGCCCAACATTCTATACCACAAAGAATATCAAGTCTAATAACTGGTCAATAGAAATGGTCTTTTAAAATGTATTTTTTTTTACAGAGAATCCCTATAGAACCCTAAATTTCATCCCATCATTACTAAAGAAACTAGTCTTGATACCCCTCATAAGCTCATCAATATCTCAAGCGGGAAAAATAAGGACTGAAGGCAAAATAGTGATTTAAGCCTACAGGATGAAGAATTATAAATAAACAGAACTTGTAAAGTGAATAATGTGATCAAAGGGTATTTGTTGAAAAGGTTCTACACTTGTATAGCAAAATTTGACCACAATGTGCAAGCAACCAACATTACCTATTTTACGTTTTTCTACTCTAGCCTCTAGGATAAGTTTACTTAATCCTTCCTCCTTTTATTTCTGTCTTAAAAGTTACTCTAGGATAGTAAATGCTTCCTCCTCATTTAAACATAGTTGGCCTTACGGACATTTTCACCTTCAAGGCTCAACACTCAACACCATATAGCATAATGGGTTTAATAACTATTCCCCATAGCTGACCTTTTAAGCTTATATGTATCTTTGTACCACACAGAATCCTTATAACACTTCTCCTTGTCAATTAAACAGCTCTTTACATCCTTTTCAAATTCTCATTCCTTGTTAATAATCGAACCTAATTACCTAAAACAATCATAATTTGAGACAACATGACCTTATATATTTAGATTCCACTACCATTCTTATTCAGCTATTCCAGCTACAAGTATATAACTAAAAAGCTATGTCATATTTTTTGTTGCCTAAAACCTTTTAGGTTCTAAGGTACTACTCCCAATATCTTACTTATGATCTAACCTGCTCCTAATCTCATATGCTAAACTTATACTAACAGCAAATTACAGACACCAACAAATGTTACGTTGGATATGTTTTGTAAACTCATTCACTGGCTAAAATTGATGCCAAGTATTGATCAAAGGGTAGATGCTGAAAAGGTTCTACATTCACATCCTATTCTTCTGTCTCTGCAGATAAAATATCCCCAGAGCAGCAAAGCATCCAACATTTCCCTCTTTCAATTCTATAACTTACTAAATGCTTCCTCCTTTTCATTTCTTTCTTTATTCTAAATTACTTCAAATTAATGGAAATGGATTCATTTTAGGAGCCACATTTTAAATTAAAAGATCAATTTTAGATAAAATATTGATATCATCTCAAAGATCACATCACATCCTACTCCTTAAGATGTATTCAGATATAGAAAAAGTTGAAAAATCAATGTAAATTGCAGCTCAAAGAAAGTATCAATTCGACCAAAAAATTCAAAATTGAAACGGCACTAAAGTGAAACTCTTATATTTATCAAAACAGACGATAGTTTATGAACAGAAAAAGGGCTCCTGAATAAATAAATTATGCAACACTTAAATCCCATAACAACTTCATAAAAAATAAAAATAATTATAAACTAATTTAAATCATAAGCCGTAAGACTGTTAGCTAATTACCTTATCAAGGAATTGGAATTATTTGATTAAAAAATAATAATCAAAATCGAAACGGCACTAAAACCCACTTCTCAAATTCATTAAGTTAACCCCTAATTTATCAACAGGAAAAAGGGGATCTTGACTGGATAAGTTAAGCAACATTTGAACCCATAATTACTTCATTAAAAAAAAAAAAATCATAAGCCGCAAGACTATTGGCTATTTACCATATTAAGGAACCACTGAATTTTCTGTTGTCGGGGCTGAAGAAGATGAAGGCGGGGATTCTCTGCGAAGCTCTTTAACAATGGCTGCCAATGACTCAGGGTTGATACCCATTTCGCATAATGCAATGAGAATCGAAAGCGTGTGGCGATCTAGTCCCGTTTCGAGAATGTTGGACATGTGAAACGCCAATTCCAGTGAATCTCGAGCAGTTCGTGCAGCCTCCGAATCCATTGCTCAAGGGATTTTTGATGATAATTTGATGAAAGGATTTGTGTGTGAAATTCAAACAGTTCCCGAAGCAGGAAACGGAGAATATTGAGATAGAAATAGCTACGATGTGCTTGTTTGGGTTCCACGCGTGGATGAAGGTGGACTGTAATTTTATATTTTCATCCCTATTTGTTGAGATTTTTTAGGAGGCGGCATGATAATTAAAAAAATAAGCATTTTCGTCCCCACTAGGTTAATAAATTTTTATGTTTTAATATTTTTTATTTTGAAAAAATTAAATTGAGAAACATAAAAATTTCGAATATGTGAGACTTTGAATTTTTAAAAAAATTAGAATTAGTTGAACTATCAAATCGTGTGTATGCAATACGTTCAAATTATTTCTTTACATCAATACTTCATCAAAATGTAGGAAGATAATGGAACTCGCATAGGTTTAAACAGCTCAACTCGCCTTAACAGCTCTATCCCAACAAGTCAATATCGAACTCCTATGAAAAACACCAATAGTTTTTCCACATGAAGATATAATTTTAGCCAATAGCCTAAATTTCTTTTAACTCCTTTCCCATCTCTTTCTCCACTTTCACGCGGGCTTATGATGAAGAGCCAATAGCCCTCAAGGCACATCTCCAAGTGGTAAAAGGGGAATGTGGAAANGCAATACGTTCAAATTATTTCTTTACATCAATACTTCATCAAAATGTAGGAAGATAATGGAACTCGCATAGGTTTAAACAGCTCAACTCGCCTTAACAGCTCTATCCCAACAAGTCAATATCGAACTCCTATGAAAAACACCAATAGTTTTTCCACATGAAGATATAATTTTAGCCAATAGCCTAAATTTCTTTTAACTCCTTTCCCATCTCTTTCTCCACTTTCACGCGGGCTTATGATGAAGAGCCAATAGCCCTCAAGGCACATCTCCAAGTGGTAAAAGGGGAATGTGGAAAAATTATAGTTTTGCTTGAGGTTGTCGCGTCAAGGGTTCGAATCTTGAAATATGGATTTGGCATTTGGGTAAGTGCAAGTGTACAAGCAGCCTTCCATCATGTACCCTTGGAGGCATAACCTGCGATTTACCTCATTCACCAAGGCCCAGAGCAGGGCAAGTGGGGGCCGTCTGGGATACGGTTTATCCTTTATAATGAAGAGGTAACATCTATAAAGAAATAAAGTTATAGGTGTAATATTTTAAATAATTTTTGAGTAAAAATAATTTCTATTTTTTTTACAATCAATTAGGAACCAAAGATACATGGTCTTATTAACATGCATAAAAGGTACCCTATTCATAAATATAGTATAATTCGAACAAATTCTAACAATGCATGAGATTTTCTTTGACATGAAAGAAAATACTTTTTACTCCAATTGTTTGGTGACACGTGGCATATGTCCACAAAGTAAATAGTGCTCTTATTAGGGTAGACATGGAAATAAATCTCATAATTACCAAACAAGTAGCTTAAATAATCATCTCTTAAAGTGTACTACAAAGAGATCCCATGCCATGAAAGGCTAAGCCTAACTAACTAAAATGTCCATAGCCATAGGTTTCACTTTGTTCACCAAATTGATTTTTGAAGTTCCCTCTTCATAATGATTAGGTAGAAAATTAATTTGATGCACTTATTCTTAAGAAACCCATAAAACACCATGATGTTTCAAGATTTCATTATGAAATATGTCATAGAAAATAAATAATGCTATGTTATATAATAGAGGAATTTTACATTCTATGTCCATATTATCACGACATTCTATAATATCAATGAAATTGTCATGCATTAAAATTCGAGTTTTGTTGTGTTTACTTTGGTATATGTCATGGAATCATGTCATTCCTTTTCTTTCGGGGTACAAAATAGGAATCTCGAAATAATTTTTATATTAAAACATTATGATTATGTCATAGACTATGCATTGGACTTAAAAAACACATTTTATATTAAACAATTCACACAAAAATATTTATGATACAATTGATAAAGTTAGGTTAAAAATCCATGCAACAAACATTTTTTGATTGCTTGAGTACAATGTTAAATAGGTTTTGCAAGCCAGATTTTATTAATCGAAAACATAATAAAATATAAACTAACGAGAAGATAAAATCTGATCTTTAGCCAATGAAAGTAGAATGTAAATAACTTGGATTCGTCTAGATGACACGAACCTCGAGATTAACAAAGATCAATGTTACATCTCGTGTTACTTCATAATATTACAATACGTCCAGTCATAAATTTCGTATATTTCTCATAAATATTATCATCGTCTCCTTCAAAATTTAGTATTTACAAAGTCTTTGTCAAACCTCCATTTATGTATAATCAAATGTTTTATAAGGGTGGGCACCCCATGATGAGAAATCTTATGATGTTTCCAATGATGCTAATACACCTCAACTTTGACCAAATGCAAACAGTGGGAGGTGGAGACCTAAGTTGTTTGTGGAGAAATATATTCATATATTCTCTGCCTTAATGATGGTGTATACTCATAATTACTCTCTTCCATTAGAGCATTTGGTCTTGACTCTTACCATCCATTATCCATATATAGTTGTTGCAACCCAGCAACATTTTAGCAGATCACAATCTGATCACCATTAATGTATGGTGGGCCAATCTAACTTAAAAGGAAATAAAAAAATAAAAAAAAAATTTTTTTATTTATTTATTTTTTTGGGTGATGCTAGATGGCACCTCAAGTTGCTAGCTAGTCATATCTCTAGATTAAGGAGGCCCCATAAAGAATTAAGCCTTGTTTGTCACGACTTGATATAAACTTATTAATTAGAAGTAATTCAATCTCTTTATAAATTTAAGATGATCACCATGTATAGTCGAAGTTTGTACTGTCCCTACAAGTAACCAACCAGTGAAGTACCTTGTGATCGTGGCCTCTCTCAAGTGATTATCTATTTGTCCACTTTCCTCAAGGCTCAAACTAGGAAGGTATTGATAATTGTTGTTCAACCATTCAATAAAGGAAGTGATGAAATGAAAAAATAAAATAATAAAAAAAAATCAGCAGGCATGGGCGCCCCCGCACCAGTACAATCTGAACTAATCGTTGAGGGCGGTTTTTTGGTTTGAAATTGGTGTCTTTTCCACTTATTTTGGCACCAATTCGTGGAGTATTGATGGTGACCTATCTATAGGTGATAAATGATCAATACAAACTATGAAAAACAATGAGAAAAACATATGTGAAAGATCATTCATTCCAAAAATAAGAAAATCAAGTTTTTCTTCTTCCATATTCAAGTTTCCCTTTGTGTTCTTGAAGTTTTGGAGAATTCCGCAAGTGCTTAAGTGACGAATTCTTTACAAGACTTGATCAATCATTCGAACCATTTGCCGCGAGACCC
>CAIGRH010145468.1:0-26731 GCA_903798295.1 Fraxinus nigra | reverse complement strand
ACAATTAAGCAATGGTGAAAGGAATGCTTGGCCAAAGCTTTATAGTTTTAGCAGATAATATTTTTCATCTCATAATGCCAAAACTTCTGTTGCAATATTTGGGGTGTGTGTGTGTGTGTGTGTTTTGTCAAGCAAAGGCTAAGCACCAACTTAACTCTTACGTTTTCTCTCCTCTTATTCTATGTGGGGGCAGGTCAAGGTGTGGAATTCTACTCTACCACTCCACATGCTAAGAAAATACTTGGCTAATCCACAATGAATATTGTATTGGTTGATCCATAAAGAAATTGGAAAACCCTGTATCTTAGACGACTTATCTATATTGTATCGATCAAGATTTTGTATACCTTAACAAAAGTCTACAATTTAATCTATTTACTTTTTACTTTATAACCGTTACACTCGTGATGCTAAACCGTCTATATTTCTCTTGTATTCATATGAAATCTAAAGTAATATTGAACACTAATACAATAATAAACATTAGGATAAAATTTCTCTATAAAATTCGAGATTCTGAATCATTATGTTTAATCTAAGTTACACCTAAGGAAAAAAAAATAATTTAATATTATCATATCCACACTAAACGTTAGATAACCAAGTGCAGAGTGAATGACTATTGAAATCATCTAAGTAATAAACCTATCTAATACGAGTGCTCTCATATATTAACTTTCTCAGGTAGCACAATACTTAGTATTCATCGTTTGTGATTACAACTATTGAGTTATCTAATGTTATTTGTTCTTCTAACTTCGTTTCTCAGTATCAGTACTTGTCAGCTAGTGCCTTCACAGTGTTCTTTAACAAACTATTTGATCTATTTTTTTATCGCTCCTAATATATGATAATCCATACATCCGAGTGTTAATACTATATATATAAATTGCTGCTACGAGTATTATACACTTCATTGTGAAATATCAATTGCTTGCCCTCTTGGCATACTAGCCAAGTCCAAGAGCAATGGAATTTTGCTACCATAATGCTAAGAGCAATCATTTCTTCCGAAAATCATTGTCTAGCCAAAAAAGTTAGATTAAATTTAAGTTAAAGTTAATAATTAATTTTAACTACACATTTCAAGGGATCAATAATTTTTCAACCATATCCCATTAGCTTTTGTCGAAATCTACTAAAAAAATGATTTTTATGTAAACCAAACAATGGCTATATCTACTAAAACATTCAATACATTCAATAATTCAGAACATAGGAGAACAAATTACTTACTTATTCTTTTAAGTTGTTATAATATAAATATTGCATATTCTTTTACGTGTTTCGAATATAAAACAAACACGTTGTCCAATTAAGACACCGACATTTGTCAGTGACGAAGAAGCAATTTGTTGTAGAAGCAAACCTAATCTCTGCCTGTGACTTGTCTTCACATTAGTCAACAGAATAATGAAAAGTTGCAAAACAATTCTCTACACTCACCGCCCGTATTTTTTTGAACCGCCGACTATATATTGCTTTTTAGGTATCTTCAAATAATTAATAATCTGGTTTTTAGAATTAGAGAAAATGCATTTGTGCTGAAGAATTTCAACAAAATTTAAACAGATGTGAGTTTAAAATATTGAAAAAAGGGGCCCCACCTGCTGTGTCTTATCTGTTGAATTTCCGTGGGTGTGTCTTTCTGTACACCCTGCAGAATTCTTAGAACTATAGGTGTTGACACCCGACTTCCGATGTCGGTAAAGTTGGATTATTATATGTGATGAGTAAGTGCTAATGTGAGTTTGGTGAAGTAAGATCAGTTCGGCTATAGTTTGGCTTACACTAGAAGTTTGTGTAGTTTATCGATGCTCAAGGAAACATAATAATTGAAGATCAATGACAATATATAAAATCCACCAATTAGTGAAATGCACTTGGAAAGGTCTTACATTAACGTCCACATAATCTTCAAATCAAAAACTTTAGCTTCCTCCCCTAAGAAATTCATTAATTACTAGAGACCACCTACATGTTTAACTCATAATGATCTGACAAACTGAGCTCGGCAGCCAATCTAATTACGTCGGCAAGTGTACTTGTTCAGCTCGAAATTGCAGTTGACAAGACATCAAATATATGATGTATGTATATTTCCTTCTATAAAAGGAGGAAGAAGGCGAAAAAGAAAGAGGGGAACACGGGGTCAAGGAGATTACAAATTCTCTTATATTTCTCATATTTCAAATATCTCATTCGATAAGGAAAATAAACTATTGTATTACCTTTTGTAACCATTTGATTATATATTGATCAATCCGTGTTTATCCTCTAAGTTGACTTGAAATTTATCTATTTATTTTTCAATGTCAACAGTTGGCGCTAGGAGGGCCCCAACTTGAAAAAAAATAGCACTATCTCTCCATAAAACCCATGAAGTAACGATATCATGGATGAGTTTTCAGCATCTGAAAATCATTCTCACACTCGTCCCGAACAAATCAGCAATCCACAAAATACTAGAATGAGACGAGGTCAAAACGAAACTACTGACCCTCAAATGGTGGCAATGAGGGAAGCCATTGAAAGATTGACAAACATTGTTAGTAGACTAGAACATAACCAAGTTCATAATCCACATAGGATACCGAGGTGGAATCTCTTCACAGAGAAGAACGAGACGACTTCCCACCCGAAGGACTCTCCAGTTCTCAAGCGATGAATCCTCCAAAATCCGAACAGAAGAAGTTAAGAGTTCTCATCTGATGGCAAAACCAACTGCCAAGAGAACAAATAGTATATTTAATAGATTGGGTTCTCAACACTCTTTAACACCCACAAGTAGGCACAATGAGCCCCGTACTAACCACCCTGTGGAATGACTAGAGCCTGAGATAAGTGCCCCGAGAAAACGCATAGCTAATTTGGAAGCTAGAAACAAAGGGATTACGGAAGATTACCTCACAACATGCCACTCTCCCTTCACTGAAGACAACCTGGCAGAAACCCTGCATGGAAAGTTGAAAATGCCACAACTGACTGGGTACGAAGGGGAAGGATATCCCCTAAATTGTCTGGATAAATACGCTTCCTGGATGGAATCGCAAGGAACCAGACATACCATCATGTACTGTGCTTTCCCTCTAACTTTGGGAGACAAAGCCCAAAGATGGTTCAGAAGATTATACTAAAGATTCATAAAAAATTGGAATGATCTTGCTACAATGTTTCTCGCCCAGTTTATGGGTTCGAAAGCGAGAACCACACCAAAGGAGCGGTTGGTAAGCATCACCAAGGAAAAACTGAATCACTTAAGAGTTACCTGAGCAGATTCAACAACCAATCCATGGAAGTAGAAAAAAATTCTGACGATGTTGCGCTCATGGCAGTCCTTTCAGGATTAAGACTAATGACAAGATTCTGGTGGTTTGTCCATGAGGACGGACCTCGAACGTACCATGAATTTTTGGGCCGAGCTGAAAAGTATATAAGTGTAGAGAAAGTCACATCCGACCACGAAGATTTTAAGCAAAATCCACATCCCCACAACGAGCAAAAGGAAAACAAATAGACAAAGACTCTGGTCATGAGAAAAGAAGAGATAGAAGGGATCAAGGTCGCTCGAGACCGTATCCCGACAAATTTCGTGAATACCACCCATTGAATGCTACTCTGGAAGAAGTTTTCCTACAAGCCGAGGAGAAAGAAACATTTCGCCGACTTTCTCCTCAGAGAAAGAAGTTGACTCGGAAAAGTCAGGGGAAGTACTGTTGTTATCACAAGATGAAGGTACATAACACCGATAATTGCAGAAACTTGAAAGAAGAGGTGAAATCATTCATTCGGCGAGGTCACTTGCAGAGTTCGTGGCTAAACCCAGAGAAATATTCAACTGGAATCCAACAACCTAACCCGCAAGGGACGGCCTACAACACTGAGTTGAGATCCGAACCTTGATAAGCGGCAATCAATGGATTCAATGCCTCAAGGGGTCCCGAAGAGCTAGGTGTAGGTGGGCACACAATGCCTGTATCTGGTAAAACCATAATGTGATATATTAAGAACCGAAGGTCAGCACAACGCCATACTTGGAATGGTTCGGATTTTCAGAAAAAGATGTACACGGAGTTCTACAGGATCAAAGTGATACACTGGTCATAGCCATGACCGTTGCAGGAGTACAAGTACATCGGACCCTGGTAGACAATGAGAGCTCGATCAATGTGTTGTACTCTTGAACTTTGGAACAAATGGAGATACATGAATGCTACATTCAACCATATTTCAGAAGGTTTCAAGGGTTCTCTGGAGACCTTATTGAAGCCTGAGGACAAATCGTATTAAGCGTGGAGTTAGATAAACTCCCTTGTCAAAAAAGGATCTTAGCCGACTTCATTGTCGTAGATCTCCCTTCAAATTATAATGCCATATTGGGAAGACCCATATTGCATGAGTTGAAAGCTGCTACCTTAATATATCATTATTATATTAAATTCCCAATTTCAAACGGACCAGGCATAATACGTGGAAACCAGGTCGAGGCGAGGGCTTGTAATGTCGACCTACCTAGTCATCGGGTCTAAATGTTGAAAAGCCAACAATACCAACGGACAAGGAAATCAAGGTTTAAAAGACACATTGTAGCATATCTATTTGAAATCGGTATTATTGAAAAACATCGCACGAAAGCAATTGGCGATCAGCTCTTGTTCGAAGACAATGAAGCTGATTCAAATCTTTATCCTGGAGTCCTAGTCGTCTCCGTGCCTATATTTGGAGTCAATATTCCAAAGTTTTAGTTGATGCAGGAAGCTCTCTCAACATACTCTACACCAACACCTTGGAATGGATTAAAATTCCTACAATCTTATCCGAACATGGTCCTAGGACTTAATGGTGCCCTTTCAGGATCGAAAGGACTGATCAAGCTCCCCATTGAGGTCGGAGAATCCTCGTGCCGAACTAAGCTTAATGCAGAGTTTGTGGTTTTTGATTCAAAATCTCCTTATGGTGCCATTATGGGGCAGCCTTTACTGTTCGACCTCAGGGCAATCATGTCAATGTACTATTACTCTCTCAAATTTCCCACGCCTCCTAGTATAGGGCATGTCAAGGGAAATAGGGATATTGCTGAAAAATGTCAAGTAAAGGTTGATCTAAAGAGGAAGGAAATTCATTATCCCTTAGAAGTTCACAAAGTATATACAGGGGAGCCCAACCTTAACCCATTAGACCCACGTCTAAGGGTAAAAGGAGGAGAGCCCTTAGATGAATTGGATATTGTGGAGGTCGGAGCAGGGGGCCCACCAAGGGAACTCAGAATAGGTCATGAGTTGCAGCCACCTCTCTGAAGCCAAATCATCAACTTCCTTCGAGAAAACTTTGATGTTTTTGCCTGGGATCACTTAGACATGAAGGGAATTGATCCAAGGATCATTTCTTTCAAATTGGGCATTGATCCGTTGATGCGGCCTAAGCAGCAACATCGCCAACCTCTAAACCCAGAAATATATGAAGCTCTAAACAAATAAGTGCAGAAGTTACTCGATAACAGATTTATCCGAGAGGCTAAATATCCGAAGTAAATTGCCAACCCAGTCTTGGTTAAGAAAAGTAATGGAGATTGGATGATGTATATCAACTTCACCGATCTAAGTAAAACATGTCCTAAGGATATTTTTCCACTACCAAGAATAGACCAAATGGTGGATGCAACGACATGACACAAGTTGCTCAGTTTCATGGATGCCTATTCCTTCCTTTTCGCCTTAGCAGCTTCAACTACTTCTGTCGCTTTCGATGCTCTTAAGCTCAGCATGTCCAGATTTTGATCTAAATCAAATCAAGGTGTTAGCACCATATCCAAAGTGAAAATATAATCAAAAGAATGTTGAGTGTACTTACGAGAAGAAATGGGGGGCAGAAGGTGTGGGGGAAGGAGCCGTAGGTCGGCGGTAATGACTGGAGTAGGCCTGCTTGAAACAGATTTGTGTTCGAGAACACAAATTTGCAGGATCTCTATCTTTTGGAGAGAGATTGAGTCTACCTGCCTTTGAATGACCGAGCTCAGACGAGAAGGTCTGTAATCTACAAAAGGAAATAGTAAAAATTAAAAAGGTAGCTTCGAGTATGAAAATGAAATGAAAAGTAAAAATAAATTATCACTTACAGAATGAGTGATAGAGAGTAGGGACTACGTCTTCTCTATTCACCTCGTCAGGATGGAATTGCCATTCTCCGAAGATAAAGAAGAACTCATCTTTCCATCCTTTAATCTATGAGGGAGTATCTAAAACTAAAGGACCCCCGTCCTAGGCTTAACGCTGGTATACCACCAGCCGGTATTTTTTTCCATCCCCTTTAAAGGTAAAAAGGGAGTTAAATTAATTGGGATATGCTCATATCAGGGTGACCTAGTTGTTTCCACAAAATTAAGGTCTCGATTAGAGTTTTCCACCCGTTTGGACAAAGTTGGGTAGGAGCTATTCCCCAAGAAGAGAATAATTTCCGTATGATTTTCGAGAAAGGAAGTCTCAATCCTGTCTGAAGGATTGCTGAGTTAAGAGCCACACATCTTGTAAGAGGAGTGTTAGCTCGGTCGGAGGGAGATGGAATTACTAATTCTACAGTCTGGGGTATACTATATTTAGCCCTTAAATTAGCTAACATATTCCTCGTAATAACTGACCTATAGGAATTAGCCCCCCACTCTTGATTCTCACTTTCGTTACTCCCCGGTGACCTCACTTCTCTCCTCTCCCCATTGTTATTCTATGTTTTTAGGGATGTTGGACAGTCGTGGATAAACTGAAGTTATGGGAATATGAGTTAAAACTTCTTGGCAGTCCAAACTGGCAGAAAACAGACTAAGAGAAGGAGTGGACGAAGAGGATACAGTTTCTTCCTATTGGTTACCCGAGGACTATACTCGAGATTCGTTTAAACTCATATAAAAAATCTAGAAAAAATATATAGTACGCAGAGAAATGAAAGGTATTCTCAATAAAAAAGGGATACATGAACGACGTCGACCTCACTAAAAAAAGTAAATAGCATTGTGGAGAAAAATTTTGAGAGCAAAAACTTGGAAATTCATATGCAAAAGTGAGGAATGATAGGAGTCAAAGTCATTTAAAAGAAAGAAATATCAAAGGGCAGGATTTGGATCATCCAAATAAAAGAATAAAAAATGAATAAACGGCTGGATTCAATTAAGGAAGTGACACCGTTTAGTTGAAGCTTCTAGAAGAAGGAACCCCACTTGCTCTACAGCTTATATACAAGTTACGGTGCAACACAAGCTCAAATCATTTATTGCTGTATTAATTACAAAGATTGGAAATTGTGCCTTTTAAGGTCAGTCCTTCACCTAGGTCAGCACTGACCTGGGGGGTATCTATTGACACCCGACCTCCGAGGTCGGTAAATTCAAATTATTATACGTGATGTGTAAAGTGCTAATGTGAGTTCGGTGAAGTAAGGTCAGCTCGCTATAGTTTAGCTTATACCAGAAGTTTGTGTAGTTTATCGAGGCTAAATGAAACATAATAATTGAAGATCACCGACAAAATATATAATCTACCAATTAGTGAAATGCACATGTAAATGTCTTACATCAATGCCCACATAATCTTCCAATAAAAAACTTTAGCTTCCTCTCCTAAGTAATTCATTAATTACTGAGAACCACTTGTAGGTTTAACTCATAATGACCTAACAAATTGAGCTCGGCAGCCAATCTAATTACACTACCAAGTGTACTTCTTTAGCTCGAAATTGCAATTGACAAGATATGAAGTACATGATATATGTATATTTCCTTCTATAAAAGGAGAAAGAAGGCGAAAAAGAAAGGGGGGAACATGGGGCCAAGGAGATTACAAATTCTCTTATATTTTTCATATTTCAAATATCCCATTTGACAAGGAAAATGAACTATTGTATTACCTTTTGTAATCCTTTAATTATGTATTGATCAATCCGTGTTTATCCTTTAAGTTGGTTTGAAATTTATTTATTTATTTTTCAACGTCAACAATAGGTATAACTGAGAGTCGAATCATTGCCACATTGACCAATTAATATAAATGTAACCTAACTGTAATTAATAATATGATAGTAACTCCACTATCGTGTAAACTGATGATTTTCTCCATTAAAGAAGAATTACATTACTCGTGGAATAGTAGCATGTCATCGTTTGTTGAGCAAGTAATCAAATGTAACATCAACCCACTTGAAATATTTTAAAGAAAAACTATTTCCGTACTACATGTTTAGTAGGCTAAACGTCACTATAAAGTTATACTGTTCATTCTTGCTTGATACCGAACATAATCTTGATACAGATGAGTAAAGGAAACATTTAAAACCCCTATAACAGTGAACCTAGAAGTTATATTTAGTTCTGTAGCTTCATAGAGGAAAAGGTCAAGCTAATGCAAGATTAAAGACCCGTTTGATATGATTTTTGAAAAGTCAAAATGAACTATTGAGATTCAAATATTGCTTTTGAATCGGTTCAGCTACTTTTATAAAAATGCTTCTAGTTTCTTGTTAGAAGAGCATTTTAAGAAAAATGATCCGGCGTAACTTCCTTCAAAAGCTTTATTAGAAATTAATTTTCAAGCACCAATCAAGAAAACTATTTCAAAAAATTCTTTTATAAGAAACTGTAGAAGCCACGTCAAATGGGCCCTAAGAAGATTGATCACAGCTTCTGGATTGTGCCTAATCACTCTATTTTGATTTAAGAAAACTCTGTTTGAAATGAGTTGGCAATGTTTTATGCGAAAATGAATGCCAACAAAACCGTACTCATTCACAGAAAAGCAAAGGGGTTGAAGGTACCCATGAACAATCTTTCTCATAATACATAATTCAGTGATTAATCGAAACATGTTCAACATTCAACCAATTTACTTGGCTGAATCAGCCGCCTCAGTAACTTCTCTAGCACACTGGGACACATAGGGTTTTAGCTGCAAACAAGTGAAAAACAAAGAGCATTAGCACCTGTTACGAGAGAAACTTCCTAACCATCTTAAGATTCTATTGATAGGAAATTATTGCAGGATTGATATTTGATTATTTTCATGAAAAGCTATCACAAGTCCAGCATAATCCATTAGAAGATCCTTAATAGTCATTAAGACTTGATTTATGGGGTTTCTTTGCCTTTAAATACTGGACTTTAATCTATATTGAAGGTATGCAGGCACACGCTGTGGAAAACGTATACACACACCTCATTCTCTCGAGCTCTTCACTAATTACTCTATCTCAAGCATTTGAGGGATCGCTTAGAGACAGTTTAGGGGCCAAATTTTGGATGCAACACAAAGCTTTTGTCTGTGAAGCACCTAACTACCACTAACTGAATAATTCTTACATATCACAACTTTTCATCCACTTGAAACAATGCTGTCTCGAAAAGGAATCATTGAGCATAAAGGCATCCCTAATAATTAAGAACATTATCGTGAGGCTGAGATAACGAGACCAACCATGAGTAAAGAAGTTATCCAATCTCAATCCTTCAGGCGTCAACTCTCTAGGTTCAACAACCAACATGATCGAGGCAGTAGAGGAAAGGTAGGCCTTACCCTACCAACTCCAAGCAAGCATAGCATATGGGAGAAACCGCCCATATTGATGTATCTACTTGCATGCCACAGTATGACAACAATCAAATCCACAGGCAAAGAATCAAATGGTAGCTCTCTTCGCAGGAGTGCGGCAAAGCTGAGAGGTATCATGATGATACCAGGACTTTTGCGGCACCCTCGACACCAAGCATGATGGAACATGTAGAACAATATCAAAACCCAATGTTATAACACCTTGAACTAGAGGTGAAAGATGGGGACTACTTTTAGCATTTTATATGCAGAAGGCTCAGACACATGGAAGAAGAAATGGAGGCTCTTAGTGAAGGATGGCACAGGCCATGGAGTCACCTCCAGTACTCTAGGCATACCTCCTCCAAGAAGATTAGGAATGAGTTGATTCTGCTGAAGTTCAAACTATAAAACATAAAAACATTCTCTAATTATCTAGATTGTTACCAGTCTATTATTATGATTCAGCATTCTACAAAAGTTAACCTCTACAGGTCTTCCCTACTATATTGAAAATTGACCTCGCTTTGTTTAGTAAACAAAGGTCAAACTAGCTGACAAAACTACCAAGATATTGGTTCATGCGCCCTTGTGTTAAGTGATTCAAGGAAGAAGCACATTGGATACAAAATCACTCCAGAAGTTATTCTTCAACCTTACTGGTAGGCGTTGCCTCTGGATTTTTTTGTTTCAATTGTTTAGAATCCTCCTCTAAGGACTTCATTGAATTACAAGCATGTACAGGAGCACAAACTAGCATAGGAGGCTAAAAAAGGTGACATAATTAAGTTCTAATAGGATGAGGACAAACTCTATGGTAGAAAGGAAGGAGGAGCAAGAAGGCCACATTCCAGCAATAACAGATACCTCCCAGACTAACATGAGACCAACATCTTAATTTAAGTCGAGGATCAGAACTTTGTAAAGTGATCACAAAGCACAAGGAATCAGAGAGAAGTGACCTAAAGAAAGAAAGAAAACACCTTTATCAACCTCTAGAGAAAGTTCTAATAAAACTTATAATTTCAGTTTGATGAGAAAATGCATTAGCAATGAAATCATTGTAAATACCAACAAGAGACCAAAGTGACTACTAAAAGAAATTGCATCAGATATTCTTTTTGGAACTTATAATTTCATTATTGAGAAAATGCATCAGCAATGCAAACATTATAGATACCAACATGAGACCAAAATGACTATTAAAAAAAATTGCATTATATTTTCCTAAAGATGAACTCAACAGTAATATAATGGAGAGATTGATGGGGCAGGTTTAATTTGACATCCTTGATTGTTGAAATGCCTTAGAGACAGCCACACATTAAGCCATGTTGGTAAGGTAAATTTCTGAACTATCCTTAGAGGTTGATATAATTGTTGCCGTGTCTTCTTCCTATTTAGTGACTGGTCTCGAATTACCAATTCTAATATGTAACAAATACAACACTAAGGACTGAAGAACCTTGAGGAAAACAACAGAATTGCCCAAAGGGCTACCTAAAGGGGTTTTTAATGGCACTTAGCACTGCCCAGGAGGGAGACAAAATGATTGAGGGACAAGAACCTTCTAAAGAACCAAGTTAGGAGCACACAAGCTCATCCAGACCATAGTAGGATAGCTAGTAGATGACATCAATAACAACATGGTAGAAATGCCTATGATAGTTAGTATGAGCAAGTCAACACAAAAAAGAAGCTACCTCATCTCCTTATGCAACAATCTCGAGGGAAAAGACCACACCATTTACTGTTCAATAATGATCTTTGCCTTGATCTATAATCGAACTGCAGAACATGACGTCAAGATAATCTGTCAACATGCATCATAATCCTCAACATCATTCATATCTCAGACTGGTAATGCTTAATATCCATTTTGTGGTAGTTGACTTATGTTTGAACATAGGCAGTATAGTTGAATCCATTTTATTCTGGCTTTGGCCGTGTAGAAATTCCTATCCCCTACCCCTTCCTGCAATGTAGTAGCATTACGTATCTGACAATTGTTTTGTTTCACATTCAATTAATTGATATCAGCAAGCTTTGCTTGTAATTCTTGTTTACTAAGATCCAATTCTTCCCAAGCTGCAGCAACCAATCAAAAAATATTAAAGAAAGATAACTAAAATCTCATAGTTCAATTTTCAATCTTCAGAATTTTGCACAAAATTGGAGTAGGGGATCCAGTGCACTCAAGAATCCATAAGTTCATGAGCAGCTCCTTGATACAAGGCTTTTGCCTCCAATAAGCAAAAGATTTAAAGGGATTTGGACCAAAATTTATCCCTTTGTTGATGGTAACTGCTAACGGTGATCCAAGATCAAAGGGGGACCAAAATCAGCTTCAAGCCTTCAACATGAGTAAACCACCACATATGCCAGAACAAGGACCATTTTTCATGGAAGTCATCAATTCCCAAGTTCACACTAATAACCTAAGAAGCACCGATACTTGTAAACTCATTACGTACCCGTATTCAATATATATCCAAGCTCTGATACCCTTCGATACCCTCCGATATGTACCGGATACATGTTTTTTAATTATTTTATATATTTTAAATTTTTTATACGTATCCGATATCTATTTTAATAACTTATTGAATATCAATAATACTTATTGAATATTAATAATATTTATTGAAATACACAATTAGAGTTTTAAAATTAACATATGGACTTTTTATTGAAAATGCACAATATTATTAATCTTTCAATACAAGTGAAACCATGTTATAGTTAACAAATATATTTTTATTATTGAAAATAACTAGTAACTAGTATTAAATAATACATGTAAAATTGTGTTGCTTTAATTCTATTATTAAAAAGAGATACATGTAAAATTCTATTATTAGCCCATGTTTGGTATATATTAAAATGTTCATTTTCATTCTTGTACTCATTTTCAACAACATTCTTCAATAAAATAATATTTTCCATCACATCAACAATTTTTCCTTCTTTTTCAACCACACATTCTCTATCAATTTACTATTCTATTTCAGAATACATTCTTCCAAAATAATGTAGCTCAAACACCTATCAAAAAAATAATGTGGCTCAAACACACCTTTAACTGAAAATATGTTGAATTCTATAAAATGTATCATTGTATCCTAAATTTTTCAAAAAATTTGTATCACCGTATATCGTATCGTATCTGAATTACATATCCGTATCCGTGCTTCTTAGCTAATAACACTGACAGTAGCCATAGCAACATGAATGGTGTGAACACTATAAAATGTCATCCACATTTCTTGCTATATGGAAGATAGGAACAATAATCCTAGGTCCACAAATGATGTTGACAAAAATCGTAAGAGAATAATGAATTTCTGTCATATATAAATTGGTTACAACTTTTGTTTATATACACAATTTTCTAGCTTAAAAATAGTAACAAACTCCCTAAAAATAGAAAACTCCTAAAACTATGAAACTTCCTAAAAGAAAATCTGTACCTAACTCTAATTCCTAGAAATCATGGAATTATACATGATTTTCTACAACTACACAATCTTTCCAAATAAAGCTACATAATTCGACACTTCCACTCAAGCTGGTGAATGTATATCTTCCATTTCAAGCTTGTTAATAATATCTTGAAACACAGTACTTGGCAGTCCCTTTGTGAGTACGTCTGTCAACTAATCCTTGGTTGAAATGAATGGAGTGCATATCATACCACTGTCTAGTTTCTCCTTGATAAAATGTTTATCAACTTCAATATGCTTCGTTCGATCGTGTAGAACAGGGTTATGAGTAATACTAATGGCTGATTTATTATCACAATACAGCCTCATGGGTCCTTCCCATTTTATTCTTAAGTCATTTAGGATTATCTTCAACCAGGGTAACTCATACATTCCCAACGCCATTGATCAAATTCTGACTCTACGCTTGATCTTGCTACCACGTTATGCTTCTTACTTCTCCATGTTACAAGATTCCCACATAGGAGAGTACAGTAACCAGATGTTGATCTCTTGTTGACTAATGATCCTGCATAATCTGCATCAGTATAAGCTTCTAACGTCATGCCTATGCCTGTGCCTGTTCCTCGCTTAAATAAAATTCCTCTTCCCGAGCTGCCTTTCAAGTATTGTAATATCCTATTTACTACTTTGAGGTGTGATTCTTTAGGATTGTGCATAAATTGATTGACCACGCTAACTGCAAATGTTATATCTGGTCTTGTGTGTGCTAGATATATCAACCTCCCAACAAGCCTCTGATAGGATCCTCTATCTACCACGAGATCTTCTGGAGCATCACATAATCCATGATTGAATTCGATCGGCATCTCAACTGGTTTACAACCCATCTTCCCTATTTCTTTCAACAAGTTGAGTATGTACTTTTGTTGGGAGATGGAAAATTCCTTGCTTTGAACGCGCTACTTCAATGCCTAGGAAGTATTTTAATTTCCCAAGCTCTTTGATGTCAAACTCCTTCAAGAGACATTTCTTCAAATTGTTCATCTCTTCTACATCATTACTCGTTACGATGATATCATCTACATAAAATAACAATGATGTTACTCTCCCAGAATCCAAGTGTCTCACGAACAAAGTATGGTCTCTTTGACTTTGCTTGTATCCCAGCGAGATCATCACCTTAACAAACCTCCCAAACCAAGCTCGTGGTGATTGTTTGAGCCCATAAAGAGCTTTCTTCAGCTTGCACACCATTCCTTCTTTAGATTCAAAATCCAGGAGGAACTTCCATGTAAATTTCCTCTTCTAGATCACCATGGAGGAACGCATTCTTATCATCAAACTATTGTAGATTCCACTCAAAATTAGCAGCTAACGACAAAAGTATCCGTACTGTGTTCATTTTCGCAACATGGGCAAATGTATCAAGATAATCAATGCCATAGGTTTGAGTGTACCCTTTGGCCACTAATCTCGCCTTGTATCTTTCTACCGAGCCGTCAGCCTTGTATTTTATAGTGAAAACCCACCTACATCCGACTAGTTTCTTCCCTCTCGGCAATTCAACTAACTCCCATGTCTTGTTCTTCTTAAGGGCTTCCATCTCGATTTTCATATCATCGTCCCATTTCTTGTCTCCTAATGCCACAGTTAGATTTTTCGGTGTGTGAATTGTATGGAGATTGGTTAGGAAGGCTCTATGGTTTTGCGATAGATTTTGATAGGACATGAAAAGATACAGTGGATGTTTCGTGTAAGTTCTTGTTCCTTTCCTATGTGCAATTGGTAGGTCTTCAGTACTCGATTTTTCATGTTCGTCCGTTGGTTCAATTGGCTCAACACTTGGTGTGACACTGTCGGTTGGTTTGGAAGTGGTTTCAGGAATTTGGGCAACAGCACGAATGGGGGATTGTATCTATACTGGTCGAGAGACTGGTAGTTTCCTCTTGGAATAAACCTGCAGTGGTTGAATGTTATCTTGATTTCCCTTATCTTTCATTATTTCAACTGATTTGGCTGACTCGATTGACGGAGAAGTGGACTCACTCGAACAAATTCAGTCTGGACAGCCTGAACAAAACTATAATCAAGAAGAAACATGTCCTTTGCTTTATCTTCATTCAAGGTCTCCCCCTAAAGATAATCGTGTTGAAAAAATGATTCATCTTCGACAAAAGTAACATCAACTGAGACAAAAAAATTTAGTAGGTGGACGAAAACATTTATAACCCTTTTGTGGGGAGGAATATCCAACAAAAATGCATCGAAGAACACGTGGATCCAATTTGCTCCTATTGTGAGAGTGAACATGAACAAACGCAACACACCCAAAAATTCAAGGAATAAGATTGTTTGAAGCAGAGAAGTTTGGGAAAATTTTTGTGAAAATGTCAATTGGACTTTTGAACCCCCAAGGACACGTGTAGGGAGCCTGTTAATAAGATGGGCAGCAATTAACACAACTTCACCTCAATATCGTTTGGGAACATTCTTGTGAAACAACAATGATCTAGTGATCTTTAGAAGATGACCATTCTTTCGCTCAGTCACACCATTTTGTTGTGGGGTGGTAACACATGAGGATTCATGAATAATCCCTGTTTCTGAAAGAATGGAGCAAGTATTTGATTGAAATCATCTTGGCATTGCCTGATCGAAATCTCTTAATTTTTACATCAAAATGAGTATTGATCAGGTTGTTAAAATTAGAAAAAACAGTGTTCACATCAGATTTATTTTTCAATAGGTAAAAGCCATGTGACTCTGGTACCATCATCAATAAATGAAACAAACCACCTAGCACCAGAAATATTTGGAATGGTAGAAGGTCCCCAAATATCACTATGAGTGAGAAAAAGGAACAAAGGTTTTTGTATTGCTTATTGGAAAGGAAGCATGTTTGTGCTTGGCAAGTTCACAATCATTACAATGAAGGGCTTCAAAAGCAAGACCCTTAAATAAAGAAGGAAACATCAACTTGAGCACTCTAAAAGATGGATGACCTAAACGACGATGAAGCCAAATTTTATCTTGGTTTGACATGACAGACTCAGAAAAAAAAATGATGTAGATATGGGATTTTCAACTCCTGCCATACTGCTTTGTTTTTCCAGGAAATAGAGACTCTCTCTGACTAGCGCATTCTATCATCTTCTTCGTGTCCAGTGCTTGAAAAACACAATGTGAAGGGAAAAAGGTTACATTGCAATTTAATTCTTTGCTTAATTTTTGAATGGAAATAAGGCTTGCAAAAAACTTTGGAACATGGAGGACATTTCTTAGTGTAAGGTCCTTGTTTATGTAAATATCCCCTTTGCCAGCTACGATGGGTGATGGTTCCGTCGGCTATTGTGATCTTTCTATGGCTACAGCTGGGAGTATAAAAGATAAAATGATTGGAAGCCAATGGCTCCGGAATCAATCACCCACATGTTAGGAAAATTTCTTTCTGAGACATTAGTATAAGAGGAAGAAGAAATACCTGAAAACACCAATGAACAAGCACCTGTCGAGGTTGGCTTCTCAAAAGATCCCAAAAAAGTCTTTAGTTTCTCAATTTCTTCGTTGTTAAATTCAGGAGCAGATTTCTTGGAATTTTCTTCACTGATTGATGCAGTACTCACCATATGTGCCTGACTTCGATCGTTCACACTTCGATTGGGCTTTTCATTGGGCTTGCCATGAAGTTTCCAGCACCTCTCCTTGGTGTGACGATGCTTCTTGCAGTTTTTTGAGAATAGAATCTCGGTTGAATGGTTTGGTCGAGTCCCCTCAAGTAACTAACGAATGAGTGTTTGCCTCTTTCAATTCTGTGGCTCTAGTAACCAGTACAAAATCATCTCCCCCTTGAGGTTTCAGCATAACACTTTGACGTCCCTCTTCACCGCGTATAATAGAGATTGTCTCATTCAGAGACGACATGTCCGATTTTCCCAAAATCTGCACTCTAACAGCATCAAATTCAACGTTTAGTCCTGCAAAAAAAATCATAAATACGATTTTTCTCCACAAAACGCTTCAGAATTGCTGCATCTTCACTGCAACGCATTTGGATGCATTGATAATTGTCCATCTCTTGCCACAGGCCTTGTAAGAGACTCGAATATTCAGTGACAGTCTGAGTCCCTTGTTTGGTTGCTGAGATTTCGTCTTAATTTCGTAGATTTGTACAGCATCATTAACCTTAGAAAATGTCTGTCGAATAGCTTCCGAAATCTCCTTGGCAGTTCCAAGAAACATATATGTATCACTAATTTCTAGCAGCATCGAGTTCCATAACCATGACATCACAATGGAGTCTTGTTTGTCCTACGCCGCAAATTTGGGATCGTCCTGCGAAGGACCTGTGCCCATTAAATGGCTCAATTTCCCTCTGCCCTTTAGGAAAGTGCGGACTAATTATGACCACTTCAAGTAATTCTTCCTATTCAATCGATATGAGGCTTGAATGTTTTGCAAGTCTCCGGTTGTAGCAGGAGCACTCGTGACAGGGCAGGTGATTTTGGCAGAACTTTTGGGTGATTCCGACATGATTGATTGAATGGAAAAATAGATACAAAACACAGAAATATGTGAGAGAAGGCTAAGATGATTGAGAGGAACAGAGAACATGGAGCTCGGTTGGGTATGGCCAGAGAAGAGAAAAAAATTCAGATTTTATCAGGAAAGAGCCAATAGCTCTGATACCATGACAAAAATCGTAAGAGAATAATGAATTTCTGTCGTATATAAATTAGGTTACAGCCTTTGTTTATATACACAGTTGTCTAGCTTAAAAATAGTAACAAACTCCCTAAAAATAGGAAACTCCTAAAAATATGAAACTTCCTAAAAGAAAATCTGTACCTAACTCTAATTCCTAGAAATCAGGGAATTATACACAATTTTCTACAACTTCACAATCTTTCCAAATAAAGCTATATAATTCGACAGATGTAAATAAAAAAGCTCTGCCCATACGTGTGTACTTTCCTCATCGTTATTTGCAGCAGAAATCATAGTTGTAAAGAAAACTATTGATTCTACGTTGTAATATGCAACTGATAATAGTCTGCAAGTATTCGTGATACAATTAACTCCGTTACAATTGTATCCCATCGAAACCAGACTCTACAAACAAATCTTATTGCAGCACCAAGTAGAATCCCAGCTTAAGCAATCTCTATTCTAATACTACGAACTTCCTCCTATTCATATATGTGGTAGCCAAAGTTTATTTTACTGGTTTTTTTTTTTTTTTTATTAAACCCAAGGGGAGTATTTATTTTTAGATTGTGTCAGCCTCACAGAGGTTTTACATTCAAGCCCTTTAGCATCAGTTTCCCTTTGGTTACTTTGTCTGATTTCAGAGATAAATTTCAATAGCCCCAGTATCCAGGCCATTATCATATTCACTAATTTATTTAAAGAAGCAACAGGATGATTGCCCCACCAAAGGAAGACTGGATGAGAATTGAAAAAAAGACAATTTATTGATAGAAATGTCATTTCCTTTAATGGGTGATACAATCTCTTTATGCTTCAATTTAAACAGAAGCTGTAAATCATTGAAAAGCTGAAGAACTATATTCTAACATTATTTATGCATGTATTTGAAAAAAAAAAATCAATTTAGACAAATTACCTTGAAGTCGGTCAAATCTGGTACCACATAGTTTGGCAACTTTTCAGGTACCACAACATAACCACCTGTATCCAAAGATCTAGAAATCAATTATTAAGAGGCTTAATCTGTATAATTTTTCAATTTGGTCAAACAACAACATGAAAACTGTGTGAATTTAAACCTATAATGCAGATAAACGAACATATCTAGTATAGATGCACCTGAAAGTTTGGAAATCTCACAAAGACTCCGAGTACACATTATGTCACTAACTAAATAACAGAGTTCATAGCTACTATCCCAATTCCCCATTGTCAAACCATATATTTGATATTCTCTGTAGGAAGCACCTAAAAAGTTAAATGCAACATTATTTAAAATCTATCCCCTTAGAAAAGTTTCATGCCAAGAATACTTTAAGCCATATCTTCTCCAAAATTTTGTGACTTTTTCTCCACTGTATCGTGGAATTTATAGTTTAGCCAAAGATTTTGCACGTGGAGATCAGCAATAAAATCTGCGACCTGCATTTCCCGTTTAATTGCTTTTTCTAGTGGGTTGGGTTGGCATGAAGTGGCTTAAAGCTTAAACATCCAAGTCAAGGATGAGAAACCAATTGATTCCAAGTAGAAGGCACTAAACAGAGCTCAAATGCAGTTTTTTTTTTTTATTCACCTAAAAGTGAATTACTCTTTCATTGGAAAGAACAAAAATTATGAAAGAATATTTCGGTGAACTCCAGTCAAACAATGATAGTTATACGCAGGCCTAAATAATTATTTTCTTTTAATGTAACAGAAGCCTAACCTTGAAATTAAGTTGGCAAAGGCCCAATTCTGTTGGATGATGACTGATTTCTACAACTTGAAAAGCCAATGTTACTGGTGGAACTTATCTGTAGTTGACTCAACTAATAATCTGACTCAACATAGTAATCATCTAAATCAACTTAAATGCCCAGAAACCCAGAAACTAAACTTCCTTTCTTTCCCTGTTTCATACTTTCATTTGTCAGCATAAATTAGCCAGTCATGGACAGCTGGTCATCAAAATCTGTAACAATGTTGCCCAGGAGAACTCTATAGCAGTGTGCTTAGTTTGGACTATTTTGAAAGTTCTAGACAGTAGGAATAGAATGGTCTTTGGGATCAAGTTTAGCTGCGTTTACTAATGTTATCAAAATATGTAAAAATGTTGATCACTGTCAACCCAAAGATCATTACAATTTTATTCTAGTGTGCACAGTTCACAATATATTGAAAGATCCAGTCCAGATATATTCAAAGTAGTCTTGCACAAGCATGTAAAAGCCTACCAAGTACTTGATGATGCGATCAAAGATTACAATTAAAACTAAGAAAAACACATTAACCATCCAGTATGTAATGACAAATAAATGTAAACAAGGTGCAGAAAACATACCTTTGCGAGTGTGGAAACCAGTGGGCTTGCAATTCTTTCCCTTGTAATAACCTNTTGAAAGATCCAGTCCAGATATATTCAAAGTAGTCTTGCACAAGCATGTAAAAGCCTACCAAGTACTTGATGATGCGATCAAAGATTACAATTAAAACTAAGAAAAACACATTAACCATCCAGTATGTAATGACAAATAAATGTAAACAAGGTGCAGAAAACATACCTTTGCGAGTGTGGAAACCAGTGGGCTTGCAATTCTTTCCCTTGTAATAACCTCTAGGACTCCTTTTCGAGGTGAGAATATCGAGTGAAGAAGTGCGCTTTCTCCTGAACGCCCTCCCAATTCCCATTATCAGCCCTAACGGCATTTTGCCGGCTTTTTCTCCCTCCACAGATGAATCAGTTAACCGAGTAAAGTTTCTACATCTCAAACTAATATTCCCAGGTTCGTTAACTCAGTAATGGCCTCAATTAGTTTCTCATGGAAGAAGACAACGAAATATGTAAATCTGTAAGAAAAACTGTGCATAGTTTTGAAAATTTTAATATTAACAAACAAACCACTCTAGTTTCACAAATCAAATGGGTTCTTTCAACAGTTGAAAACCTTCGAAATTTTAATATAATTCAGCTCTCATCGTTTTATTTCATTTAAAATCTTTTCTTTTTTAGATTATCGAAAAATATTATTAATTGTGATTATAATTTTAACACATACAAGAATTTTCAGCAAATAAAGGATGGATACTTACTTGAGCACAGATTAGTAGTACTTACAGAGGAGGAAGAAGGTTTCAATTGTGAAATTCCTTGAAGGGTTTATGCTTACAATTAACAAACCGCAGCCCAACCCATGTTAGCCAATTGGGCCTTCAAATGTTTGAACATAAATGATTCAATACCCAAAGTCGAAGATAAAATATTAAAAGCCCAAAGTTCTAAAATTCGAAGATAAAAGATTCAAAAGCCCATTATCCTTGAATTCATTTTTTTTTCCCTGATTTTCACCAAATAAAGATTCTCTTTTTTCTTTTTCAAATAAGGTTCTATCTTCGAAACCGAGCCATAAAAATTACATCACTTGATTATACCATGCTTAAAAGTAAGTTTTGTCCCTTTTTTTTTTTTTTTAATTCGATGCTGATTGCACTTTCTTCGAATTGGAGTGCAATGTTGTCTTGCTAGTAAAGAATCATCTCCTAGTGCTCTTTTCCATTACCAGATTTAAAAAAATTGGTGTGACTTTATATTAATGAAGAAGTTATGGCCCTAAGATGGGATAATGTAGAAATCTTATCATAACTTGGATTAACATAAGAATCAAAATGTGTTTTTATGGGTAATTACGTCTGTTGAGCAAAAAATTGTCACTTAAATAATAAGGTTTATGTTGATTATCCATATAGAGAGACTAAAGTCATTTTGACGTTCAACCTATATTATCAAGTAATTCAAGAATGACTTGATAAAGTAAAAGATATCTGACATCGATTTCAAAGGTCGGCAAGAACTATAATCTGGCATCGATTTCAAAGGTCGGCAAGAACTATACTAATCTTATGGCTATAGTCATGCTTAGCACTTGCCCATATCATCTATATATGCCTAGATGTGGCCCCTAACTATAAATTTAATATGAAAAGACGTACAAGAGTAGGTGGACGTACCACCTTTTATCTAGAAATACTAATGAATGATAAATATAGAATTTGGAAAAACATAAATTGAAACAACTAGTCAAGGTTTACATCATAGGTGGATGTAACATCTACTAACCTTTTTTTTTTTTTTATTTAGACTTTTGTTTTATAGAAGCACCTATACCTACGTAAGGTGCAAGATAGCAAAAGATTTACAATTTTACAAACTAAATGGAAAATATTGATACTCATACAATGAGTGTCGTACCGACTTCATTAGCTTAGCAAAGCTAAGAGATGACAAAATGGTTGCAATTTCGACACAATTCTATGTAAAGTACAAAAAAGGATGATGGAGAATGCATTGTCCGATATAATTTACCAAAAAAATCATATTTATTTCATGTGGTGTTTATAGAACATGGTACTTTGTTTACATATGCTCAAAGCCACGAAGCTTTGTACAAATTACAATAGCGAACATAGTGTGACCAAAAGGGAGGTAATATAAGTATGGTTGAAAATTGTAAACAAGGGAGACAACATTATGCCCATGTGTCAAGCTCCAGTTTTTGAAAATTAAATTTTTTTTTTCTAAACTCAGGTTCAATCACATGTTCTTTCAATTAAATAATTTTACACGTAAATTCAAAATTTCTTCTTACTTTTAAATACTCGTTCTCCAAAAAATTACTATTATAATTTTATTATTATTTTTTTCAAAAAAAAAAAAACCCTAATACCTCTCTACCTTTGAAATTGAGGTTATCATGATTGAACCTAGGACAGATGGAAATGGGTCTTGTTTTAATGTTGTTTAAGGAATCTTCTATTTTCTCTGTCTTTGAATATACTGTACTTCTTCTTCTTCTTATACAATTACTACTACTGTGTAGGGGATTCAAGTGTAATAGATTATTGATCACAAGAAGAGCTATACAATTGAGCTCCTCTTTGGTGGCTATTTTTTGGAATAACATTGTTTTGAATAATGAATTTTTTGGAAATGTGTGGTTAAAAGGTAGAGAAATTTTTTGAGTTTATGTGTAGAATATTTTATTGTGTGAATGTGGTCGAAAATGAGTTCATAAAAAAATGAATTTTGAAAGAGTGAAAGATAAACACGGGCTAAAGGGTGTCCATATGCAGTGTGTCATTTTTATATGTCAGCTAGTTCTCATTGTTGTGATTTCTCCTAGTACACGTGGTATTCCGTGATGAAGCTCAAAAGTGATATAGATCTTAAAGTCGGGGTGAATTTTGTTGCTTTGGATCTGCATATTTTTCTTTTTACTAGAGAGTTCTTTGAGGGATAATGTCAAAACCCTATAATAATCATGACATTCGATATCTAGCTATTTGTGTAGCTAAATAATTTTCATGTAAACTAATTATCCAGATTCCATTAGTCATAAGGAAAAAAAAAATGGAGAAATAAGGCATGATAATCTCTGCGTAAGAGAGGTGGAAATTAAATGTTAGGAATATTAAAGTTCTCTATTTCTCTACATTTGATGGATTAAAGAAAGAAAAGAGAGCAAAAAACACGAATAATCAAAGAAAGGGGGCCTTTTCCAAATAATTTATCTTCTGTTCTTGTTTTTCCATATGAAAGACAACAAGATATGCATCGAACTTGTTACATTAGAGACTCATCCGCAGCCAAAAAAAAAAAAATTCAAAATATGGTAGGAACAAATTATGATAGGATCGCACGTCCAACAAACATAGTTACTTCTACTACTAATTCTTGCCAATACCTCTTTATATATTCAAGTCTTCTTTTCATTTCCAAAAACAGAATCAAAATATAAAAAATATCAGTCAAGCATGCTATTTTTCATCCCAGTCTGGTCTGCCAAGTGTGAACTCTAGGCTTGGGTTTTTATAATCCATATTAGACCTTTGATAGCTCTTCTGCATTGGAGAGTCACATTCCTGCAATGGTTTTGAGGTTGTCATTCATATCCAATACAGTACTTGCATGAAAAGAAGAGAGAGAGAGAGAGAGAGAGAGATTAGTTACCAAGGGAAATATGAGATAGAGGAATGCTTGCATGAAGGGGAATTCATATTCAACGACATATTTCTATCCCTCGTCGAAATTTTTGTACAAATGTTGTTAGCCATGCTGGAAACTCGATTTTTGATAAGCCTCCATTTGTCAAATTAATAGTAATGACAACAAGAAAATTGAAATGTGTAGATAATAATGAGTAATAGTAATGAATATATGCTTGAAAACTTGAGATCGATGTTTGATCTTGACTGAATTTATAAATTATTTATAAATATGTATTCAAAAGGAGGCCTAGTGTTGCATGCTTGTCTTGGCAACAAGAAAATTGAAAAGGAAAAGGAAAAGGGAAGGGAAGGAAAGAAGAAGCAAAAATATATAGTTTTACTCCCGAGCACTTCTACTCATATTGAAACGAAGAAGTTAGAAATTTTCGTTGAGTTTCTTTGCTCCAATATCCTTAACGTCGACCTAGTTTTAGCATTTTCTCTTTCACAAGGTATTATGAAATAGTTCTTGAAATATTAATCTAAGATGTAAAGCAAATATGTACCTCTATCTGGCGACTGGCATTTTGTTGTGATTGTAAAAATGATGATCTGAGACCGTTCAGGTCACCGGAGTTTCCTCGTAGCCAACCCTCTCTGTTGCTGAAAAAAACCAAAATTCACAGAAACTTGTTAGTGTTATTAGATTTACTTTACCATTTCACTACGTGACATCCCAAATTTGCTATGGTACACAAACAACATATTTCTTAGGCTACATTGCCTAGAAAATGCTCTTCTGCTAAGGCTAGTTTGTTTTCCAATAGAAACTTGCTTCTACTAATTGCATGGCATAAGCATTTGATATACCTTATAAGTAAAATGGAATTAGAAATATTCCAGTGACTTAAGATTATCTATTTAATGTCCAATATAATTATGTGGTTTTTAAAATAATTAGTTCCAACTAAATATATTTCAAAAAAAAAAAAAAAGACAGATGGCAGTAATATGTGGAATATTTAATTAATTTATAAAGAAGAGAAAAATATTGTCAGCACAGTTAATTAGGGAAATAAAATGGATAAACGATTACTTTTAGAATTTTACAATAATTAGTGGAATAAATTAATTTTTGCCGTTTTAACTGACTTACACTCCAAAAGTGAAAAAGACCATGAAACCCGCCTCCATAATTGTTCATCAATGGTGTGAAAAGCTTCATTTAGGTTTTCACATGTATAACAACTTCAATATCTTAGTACATAATTCTTGATACCCTATAAATTGTTAATTTTCAAATACATTGTTTTCACCTCAACTAACAAAATTATGTATCGTTATTCAAATCAACAACAGATCGTTCACCGATAAAACATGTTCATTTACCTAGATTCAAGCTTTACAATTCAAAAAGAGAAACAAGTTCCAAACGTAATAGCACTATAGATGAAATTTGCACAATTCCATGCTAATTATATTCATAAAGGTGTGTTAAAACTCTTTATTTTTCCATCTAAATCTCAAAAAGCATTGCACATGAAACATACACAAAGAAGGAAACCAAAATTCAAGAAACAGGTGATGGTTCTTGGTTGGACTGTGGTAAAAGATAAATTACTTATCTGGCATTGATTAGACTTTGCTGGTTTGTATTGTGACAGTTTGATCCAAGTGATAAGCCCCTTTAGAGTAGTAGAGATAGAGGTCACTTTCTATCCATTGCTTTCACACACACACACACACAAGTTGACCTTGGACAAGTTAGACAAAGCCTACTTTTTTTACTTAGCGCATGTTTCTTTCCAAATTTTAATACAAAATCGAACCGTTATGAACAATGAAGAGGACTCAGCTCCAGCCACAACGACTGACAAACCAAGCCCAACCGTATGAAATCCAAAAAATGTCACACTTAAATAGATTGAATGAAAAAATTAAAGGGCACGATATTCTTTTCCCCAATCTACTTTAATTGATTTGTAAAAAACAATCAATAATGACTCGCAGAAGTTGGGTCAACATAATTGTATAATGACTGGATTTGTTATTAGAATTTGTACACAATGGTACCCAAACAGCTGCTTAAGCAACATTTTCATTCAAACACCAAGCTGAATTCACGGGAATGTATGTTTTAACTGCAGAATATTTGGATATGAGAGGGTGAGGTACTGGTCAAGTTCTTATCTTCTGTTTTAGAAAAGAATTTATGGACAAACATTGACTATACTGTCTCAAAATTTGTGCATTCTATGCTACATTGTCAATAAACTAATCAATATCTATAGATCTTCAGTAAAATCTTTTGGTCCTCTTTTGTGCAGTTTGAATTACAAGCAGACTAGAAATTGTGAAACTTAAATGTCTGAAAATGGAAACAATATCTTAAAATAGAAATAAAAAGTAAAAGTAGAACAGCCCATATAAGCAGGAAACAGTGCTGTTTCTCCGAAGTTAGGGCCTTCTATTTTTCGCCATTTTTTAGACAGTATAAGCATACTGTTTTATTGCAAAAAAGGAAGATTTAGACAAAGTTTTCTTAATACATAGAAGCTGGTTCCAAAACAGTGTCCTTCATAGATTCTATCTATATAAACATATAGATTCAAGAATACACACAGAAACCATATATATATATATAGTACTATTGCTACAAGTAAAGGGGAGCACTTAAGGTACTGGTCCTTTTCTCTTGGTCATATATACAAATACTTCATCCGTTCCATTTATATAATCTAATTTTTTTTTTTTACATGAATTAAGAAATCTTATTAAATGTTATTGTAAAAAGAATTTTTGCCAAAAACTTTCATAATTTACCCTTATTTAGCCCCTGTTTGAGCCGCATTAAAAATTTTATTTTCATTTTTCTGCTTATTTTCAACCACACATTTTTCAATAAAATAATATTTTTCTTCACATTACTAACTTTTCTTTCTTTTTCAATCATACATTCTCTATCAATATACTATTCCATAATACATTCTTTTAAAATAATATGGCTCAAACACACCCTTAATTCTCAATAACCAATAGTAAATTATTATT
>CAIGRH010145442.1:0-11316 GCA_903798295.1 Fraxinus nigra | reverse complement strand
TCTCACCAAAAATATTTTGGCGTTTTGCTTCCCTCATATTTTTGACGACATTCTTCATTATTTGTCGCGAATTCTCACATTTCACGACAACTTTTTATACCGCCTTATATTTTTTGGTACTTATTTTTTTCATTACAATTTTCGCAACAAACTTAAAAAATATCTCGCGTTAAATCACTTATTGCAACAACTTTTCGTATGTCGTGAAATCACAATTTTGTTGTAGTGTCTCCATTTGTTGTCAATAATAAATATTAAGTTCCTGTGCCAATTTCATCTTATTGTTTGCTTTTCTATTAAATCTTGTTCTTGCTTATTTGTTTGTGCGATCTATACTTCATATTGCGTCATATACAATAATTTATTTAAGGAGTAGAGCAAGTTCAGCCTTTGATTTTCATTGAAATTTGTTTTAGAAAATTAAATAATTTACCCTACAAATTTTTTGAGGTCAATGGAAACTTTCCTTTCGACAATAATATGCATGCCGGTGGAGAAGGATGCCTAAAATAAAAAATTAAGGTGGAGAAGGACACCTAAAATAAAAAAAAAATATAGTTTGACGACTATATATTTTTCGCTGTTATCAAAAGCTAATTATAATATTTAAATTACGATGGACAAAGTCTTGACAAAAATATATTTTCCTAGTTTTCATCGAATGAAATTTTCAATGGAGATGTAGGCATGCTCATTCAATATAAAGACTTTCGTATTGATATGACAAATTGTATTTTTGTCTATTTTCTTTCTCATCTTTTAATAAATTAATTATAAAGTCTAAAACGGTTGATAATGATGTTTTTTAAAGTAATGTTTTTTGGGGAAAAATGAAAAACTTCTTCAAGTGAACAACATTATAATATTTGTTCAAACGAATCAGAAATAAGCTAATCAACAACACAGTCGTTTATTATAATTTTCGAGTTCGCATGAATACGACACATTATTATAACATATAATAAAAAAAAAATTAGGAAGCTATAGTGCTGCTTACCGATTCAAATGTACATAATATGTGAAAAGAGTCATCAAATTAAATATGGTAGAAGAAACATATTGAGAATTACCAAGTGCTCTTCAAGAAATTACTACGTACTACACCTTGCTCTCTCGTATTATAAGTAGCATGCAAGTGTTTACCTGTTCCATCCCTCATATGTCTCTCTCTCTCTCTCTCTCTCCCTACACATTCACAAATGGCTCCTAGGTCTAAAGAAACCCAGCATGGAGAAGAAATTAAGAAGGAAGGGGAAACCAAAGAGAAGAAAGAAGAGAAAATTTCTGATCTTCGAAAGGAGGCTTTCCAACTGGCAAATTATTATTTTGTCTTTCAAGGAGTAATCTTTACCGCAATTTATAGTTCCCCAACAAAGCACAAATGTCAATTTCTTTGGGTTCCATTAACCCTCTCCTTATTTGCAGGCATTCTAAATTTGTCTGCTTTGTCGGCAATCGCTGTGAAATACAAAAAAATATTGGATGAAAAGGATGTAAAACTGTTAAATGGTAAAACATCTACCAGCAGATACGCAAGTATGTGGCGTTCTTTTTACGTGTGGGGTTGCATGCTTCTTTTCTTTGGATTTTTTATTATAACACTTATCGGAAGCGTGATGATTCCTTGTAAAGAAAATGATCCCAAGAATTGTGTCAAGATATGTGAGCAAAAAAATTGTATAATGGTTTGCCAATAGAACTGTCTGCACCGTTGTCTTGGATCCTCCTATTATATCATGTTCTTCGTTACCAAAAATATTTGATTATTCCTTGCACCTTTAATATGATATTTTATCGATCGTTGCTCGTTTTAACGTTGTGGCTATTTTTTTTATTTATTCTTATATAGATCTATAGTTGTAAATTACTCTAGTGATAGAGACAAATATCAAGTCTCTTGCTTTAAACAGAGGCCTCCCTTGTTGATGCAATACAAAACGCTATTAGGCTATTTTATGAGAATGAACATGACTAACAAAACATGATATGGACAATTGATAAACCAATTTTTGCATAGTTCTCAAATATGTCCGGATGAATAAAAGATGATGTGGACAATTGTTAAACTAATTTGTTGTATAGTTATGGGGTTTTGCTATTCGTCCAAGGTCAAGTGGGCCCTGGATGCACAGGGGGCGCATGTAGAGACAGCTAGCAAAACCCATTGTTATCAGATATGACCAGATTGAGGTCCTAGACAAATCACAGGGTCACCAAGTCACGAAACAAAATATAGTTAAGGCAAATTTTCATTGGAATATTTAGGTCATGTTTGGTATGGATTAAAATCAGATTTTAATCTAAATCAAAGTCAAACAATCAATATTGATCACATCTTTCATTGGTCTCACAGCTTTTCAACCACACATTTTGTTAAAATGCAAAATTGTGATCTAGAAAGAGAGAGTAAAATGGCGGGAAAGATATTTTCTCAATTATGAGAATGAAATTCAATTAATTCAATGAAAGTGAAGTGCACCTATTTATACAATGTTCAACTACTAAAACCGAATTAAAGAATAGCAAAATGACTTAAATAACCTCAAACTATTTTACATTTTAACACTCCCCTCAAGATGGCAAGTGTATATTCAACACTCCCATCTTGTCAAGTAGTGAAGTAAATCTTGTTCCAGCCAAGGGCTTTGTCAATAGATCTACCAATTGCTGCTGAGAAGACGTATGCAACATTTTTACCTCATTAGCCTGAACCTTGTCCCTTACCAAATGACAATCTATTTCTATATGCTTGGTTCTCTCATGGAAAACAGGGTTACTTTCTATGTGTATGGCAGCCTGATTGTCACAAAATAGTAAGGCAGGTTTAGTATGAACAACACTCAAATCATTCAACACATTTTTTAGCCATGTAAATTCACACACTGCAGCAACCATTGACCTGTACTCTGCCTCTACTGAAAATCTGGACACGGTATGCTGCTTTTTAGACTTCCATGACACCAAAGAATCCCCCAAAAATATGCAATACCCTGTGATAGATCTTCTCGTATCAGAACACACTGCCCAATAAGCATCGCAATACCCCTTGAGCTGAAGATCAAACTTGCTGGGAAAGAACAGCCCTTGCCTTGGTGTACCCTTCAAATACCTTAATACATGATAGGCTGCCTCAAGATGAGGTTGTTTAGGTGATTGAAGAAACTGGCTCAAGACTTGGACAGCATAAGACAAGTCAGGTCTAGTGATTGTCAGGTACACAATTCTTCCAACAAGCCTCCTGTAGACACTGGGATCAATAATGGCCATGCCTTCATCCTTTTTCAATTTCAGATTATATGATAATGGACTGTTTGCTGGCTTTGCACCAAGATACAAAGCATCATTCAAGACATCCAATGCATATTTTCTCTGGCAAATGCTTATTCCTGTTGAGTTTCTCACAACTTCAAGACCCAAGAAGTATTTTAGAATTCCTAAGTCTTTTAGCTTGAACTGCTTGTTTAACTCAGACTTGAACCTTTTGATGTAAGATATATCATTTCCCCCAATTATTATATCATCCACATATATCAAAAGTGTGGTGAATGAACAACCATTTACTTTGCTAAACAATGAATGATCAGACCTTGATTGCCTGAAACCTTGTGACAAAATGTAGGAAGTGAGCTTCATGGTCCATTGTCTTGAAGCTTGCTTCAGTCCGTAAATTGATTTGTTTAGCTTACAAACCATCTGCTTACCATACTCCACCTGCTATTCATAACCTGGAGGCATAAGCATATAAACTTCCTCATCCAATTTGCCATGGAGAAATGCATTATTGATATCCAGTTGGTGAAGATGCCAATGCTTGTTTGTTGCTACTGCCAAGAGTGTCTTAACCATAACCAATTTCGCAATAGGGGAAAAAGTTTCCTCATAATCCAACCCAGCCTGTTGAGTGAACTCCTTTACTACTAGACGTGCTTTCTTCTTCTCCTCTGTGCAATCAGACTTCATTTTAATTTTGAAGACCCACTTACAAGCAAATGGAGTCTTATGTTTAGGAAGTTCGGTAACATCCCAAGTATGATTTGATACTAATACATTGTATTCAGTATCCATAGCTTTTTTCCAATCAGGGTACTGTGATGCCTCAACAAAATTTATGGGCTCAAAAGCAGCAGATAAGGCCAGAGTAAAAATCGTTTGAGCAGGAGACAACAAATTGTAACCCAGATAATTCTCAATAGGATATTGCTTGCTAAACTTAAACCCTGTCTTAGTGGAATTTGATATAGAGGATGCAAACTGAGTCATGAGACTACAATGATAGTCTTGTAGGTATGGAGGGGCACGTTTTGTTCTGGTATATTTTATTGTAGGAGTAATGAGAGGTGGTGAAGAATTTGTAGACAATGGACTAGAATCCATAGGTGTAGAAGAAGATATTTCAGGAGATAATTGAATGGGATTTTGAATCCTATGAGTATCAGATGATTCTAAGTTGTTGGAAGCGTGATATGGAGGAAATTCATCAACTCTGAAATTATGATGAATAGGGAATAAATGATAGGCAAGTTGATTGACATTATCAGAATTAGATATGGAAGTGAGGAAATCAGGATTATGAAAGGGAAAAATGTTTTCACAGAATAAAACATCTCTAGAGACAAATACCACATTGGTTTTGAGATTAAGAAGCTTATAAGCCTTCATTCCAAAATGATAGCCTATAAAGATGCAAGGGATGGCCCTTGGATCAAACTTGGTTCTGTTTCGCTTCAAGGTAGATGCATAACACAGGCATCCAAAAACTTTAAGCGTGTTATAGGATGGCATGGTTTTGAATAGCATTTCATAAGGCGACTTGTTGTCAAGCATGATAGAGGGTGTTCTGTTTATGATATGAGTGGCAGTTAATATGCATTCACCCCAAAAAGGATTGGGCAAATTAGCTTGAAACTTAAGGGATCTGGAAACATTTAATAGGTGTTGATGCTTTCTTTCAACAATTCCATTTTGCTGAGGTGTTTCAACACAACTCAGCTCATGAATAATTCCTTTAGATAGGTAGAAATCAGTCAATTTGAATTCTAGACCATTGTCAGATCTAATGATCTTAATATTGTACTGAAAATGAGTTTGAATGAGGGAATAGAATGACTGAATATGAGTTCTAGTCTGAGATTTGTCCCTTATGAGATAGGTCCATGTCATTCTACTAAAGTCATCGACAATAGTCAGAAAGTATTTCGAACCATCTAAAGAAGGGACTGAGTAAGGCCCCCAGATGTCACAATGAATGATTTCAAACTTATGTGTGGCTTTAGTTTCACTGTTAGAGAATGGCGGTCTATGCTTTTTTTCCAGAGGGCATATAACACATTGCATTTCTTTATTGACTTCAATATTGGGTAGAGACTTGTGTAAAATGAAAAGCTTAGAAACAGGCAAGTGCCCTAATCGACAATGCCAAAGATCAATGTTCATTTTAACATTAGAACCAACAATAGTATTACAAACAGGAATAGCAGAATTATTACATTGAAAAGGTAAACTAGGAATCGAATTTCTGATGTTGAAATTGTTATGATCAGAATTGAGCTGATAGCAATATGAAGACTAAGTACTGATTTGAGGTTGAGGTTGAGGTTGTTGAAAAATATAGAGTCCATGCTCAAGCTTGCCTCTCCCAATCATCTTCCACGTTGAAAGATCCTGCATAAAGCAAGCATTATGTGAAAATATCAGACAGCAGTTATGTTCAAGTGTCAGTTTGCTAACTGATATTAAATTGAACTTAAACGATGGCACCACCAGTACGTTGCTTAAGCATAGGGTAGGTGATAACTTTACTTTCCCAATGTGAGTGACATCAACATTGTCACCATTAGGTATCCTCACAGAAGCACCAATAACAGAGGTTACAGCAGTTAGATAATTGACAGAGTATACCATATGTTCAGAGACACCAGTGTCAATGATCTATCTAGCAGCTGATGAATGATCAATGTGAATCTGATTACCTGAAAAGGCAAACGAATCAGGATTTTCTGAGGAGGATGAAGATATATCTTGAGGTTGTTGATTTTGAGCAATTTGATTTTGTAACTGAGGCATCAACATAGACAGGATTTTCTGGCACTGATTTGGAGTAATGGTTAACTGTGATAGGGAATTTAATATCCCTGAATTATCATTGCTGGATATTTGGCTTTGATGAACAAGTCCTACAGCATTAACCATTGGAGATCTTCTTTTGTTAACACGATGATTGGGAGGATATCCAATCAACTTATAACACTTGCCTTTGATGTGCCCAGGTATACCACAATAACTGCACACAGGTCTCTCCCTTTTCAGATTAGGATTGCCAAAATTGAACCTCTGATTAAATGACCTTTGCACAGCTTTGCCTACAAACGCAGTAGCATCATGTGTTGCTTGTTTGCCTGCAATAATCTCCTTCTGTCTTTCATCTTGTAAGACAAGTGCAAAGACCTTGTTCAGCGAAGGCAGTGGATCCATTAACAGAATTTGACCTCCAACGCCAGCAGAATGTTCATCTAATCCCATGAGAAATTGGATAACCTGTTCCTCTTGTTTATAATCAGCGTTATCAACACTAGGTCTGTAGTTTTCCAGTTCTTCCCACAGTCCTTTGAGTCTATTAAAGTATGAATTAACCGAGTTGTTTGATTGAGAAATTGAAGCGATTTGTTTCTTCAACTCATAGATTCGAGGACCATTTCCCTGACTGTATCTATCACCCAATTCGATCCAATATCTCTGGCTGAATCTTTGTGCATCATACTTGGTTATAGCTCCTTAGGGATTGAATTGATGATCCAATAAGAGACCACATGGTTACACTTCCTCCAAGCCGTATACAGTGCATCATCTTGAGAAGGCTTGATGATAGATCTATCAACAAAACCTTCCTTATTCTTAATACTAAGCGCCATTGTTGCAGCTCGACTCCATGTCGCGTAATTCTCTTCAGTGAGAACAACAGAAATCAACTGCATTCCAGTGTTGTCACCATAATGAATGTAATACGGACTGCTATGATCGCTCATTAATCGATTGATCATCGAAGTTACATCAGCTCCTGCTGCTTCATCTCCTGATGATCCATTAACAGAATTTGATTGTTCAAACTGGTTTTGAACTTCAACCTAAACACTAGTCGCCATTGATTACTGATGAAATTCAAAGGAAGTAGATCACAGAATTGCACACGGAAGCAACCAGTGCTCTGATACCATGTTAAAATGCAAAATTGTGATCTAGAAAGAGAAAGTAAAATGGTGGGAAAGATATTTTCTCAATTATGAGAATGAAATTCAATTCAATGAAAGTGAAGTGCACCTATTTATACAATGTTCAACTACAAAAACCGAATTGAAGAATAGCAAAATGACTTAAATAACCTCAAACTATTTTATATTTTAACACATTTCAAAAATTTCTATCACAATCTATTAAAAATCTATTTTTAATCCCCACCAAACACTCTCTTAGTTTAAATTTTCACTAGTAGATGCATGTGCACGTACACTCTTCAATGGAGAAACAAACATACTTAAGTGTATATGTTGCATCACTGACGAAGATACAAATTTGATCTGCATGTTAGAGTTTATTCTTGATGAAACTAAATGAACAAGTTTTCTACTTTTTACTAGCTTAAACTTTTGGATTAGGCAGTTGAATATGATATGAGCAAGCAGAAGTCTTGAGTTCAAATTTGGATTTCACCTATTAATAAAATTATATGTCTCTGGGTTTCATGAAAATAAAAATTAATAAATTTGGCCTACTCATGAAATTATGTTTTGAAATATAAAATTAGTCAAATCTCTAATTACTTCAACTTTTAAATAAAATGCTTCAATATTTTATAAGATGCTAAGGTCGTGATTCAGTCTTGTTGCCACATATTTGTAAAATTTGTGTACATGTCACACCATTGATGAGGGAAAAAAAACTAACCAGCACATAAGGAGCGTGTTTATGACAAAACTATATTTAAGTAAGAATCAAATAAAATCGACAAGCAGGCCGGAAAAAAAAACACTAAGAATGTACTGAATTTTTATGCATAAAATCATCTAATAGTGTATCGATGATAAAGAAATAGAACATGTAGAAAAAACTCCATCGATAATCATTAGAACTGCAACATTAAGAAACTAACAATAACTAAAGCAAGAACAAACAACAATATATATTCGAAGCTGTCCATGGTTGGTGAGTGGGTTGAGTCAGGATGAAGACAGTATTCTATGTCCTCCATATGTTGTCCTGAAAATCGTGGAACTCTTTCCTCTCTCTCAAGTATTGATCCAGCCAATGTTGTCTCACCCGTGGTTGTCTTTCTGTATTAATATTGCTACTAACTTGAGCAAAATGAAGTTAAACATATAGAACAATGTCAAACCCCAACTACACTATTGGGTAGAAGCCAAAAAACTCCTATTCCAGGTTTTTGAGGGGGAAAAAAGGGAACCTTGAGCAACATGAGCAGTAATATTTGAAGGAATTTCAGATTATGTTCTTATGTGTGTATTTCAACAAGCATGATTCAAAATTTACGGAGAATAAGGCTTGCAATCCGATTGCAGAATTTCAAATATCAAATATATATTATATGACACACTAAAATAAAATCAGTGATTTAGATGAAAGTATTTATAAAATCAGTTTTCAGTCAATTTATTTGATCCATAAAACTACGCAGAGGGTATTATTGGTGTGAAAAATTGAAGGTATATGGTCTCAGATGATTACTAAGAATGAATTGAGCGATACTCTTGAGAACAGAACTGCCATATTTAATTTCTTCAAACAGAACTGCCATATTTTGATTATCATAGGAGAGGAAAAACACAAATTTACATAATCGACAAGCTCGCCTACGGACATGGAGAACCATTTCACTAATCAAAGTTCTATATTACAAACTTTTGTGAGTCTCATCCTCCCTCTACCCAGAACCAAAATTTTGTGAGATTGTAATATAAAATCAAACTGCACATGTTCCTCTATTTTTGTTCTATTTTCCCTCTTTAAACTCTTCACTTGGCCGTTTGTGGTGTGATACATAAGTCCATTCTTTCCCATTTCCTTTTACTTTCTTCACTTGAAGATTCTGTAGATTCTTCACTCTACAGCATATTTTTTTGCTCATGGAGCTAGTCTTAGCTATTATTTCATTATTTTGTATTCTATATAATATTCCTTTGGTTTATTTTATCAAAGAAATAATTATTTTGAGTCAAAATATCCAACAGATTCATATTCAACTTCAACCAAAAGAGTCTAAATATCCTTCTTCAGAATTCTTCTCTTTTCTAATTCTTTTACTATTTTAAAGTTCGTGTTTAGATTCTAAATATGAACTAGTAGGTGTTTATTATTTGAAGCCTCGGTTCTAGAAGTAGAGGGCTCACCAATTATGTTAAACTGGTCGTTCAACTCCATCTAATCCCAAACTCGGTTACTCCGTTCACTTCTCTTAGTCAAGCTAACACAAAAGTCTTATGTGGCCAATTTAAACTAGGACAATGCATTGTTACAATTCACCAACAATGAGATAATAAATTAATGGCCCCATAAGTGCTTCTATTTGTCAACCTAAGAACCTGTCCAGACAAGTTTGACGACTCCTAAAACTTTTTAGCCAAGAAAAAAAATTTCACACATGGAAGATTGGAGAAAAGTACGTACCTTGGTGGTGATGTCATCTTGTTCGAAACTAACGTGGCCTCAGGGACGATGTCATCAACATTAGACCATATGTTGAGCACCCTTTACGAAAAGCATGCATCAATTTTCAAATTGTCGAAGCATAATATAATGTAAAATACAAAATGATGTGCCTCTCTTTGTTATCAGAAGGAAAGTTAAGCTTAAGATTTTCCAAACATGTTGAGAAAATCACAAAGAAAAGGAATTAAAGGCAAATCAAGTGAATGCTTCAAATCTTTTTCAATTTCTTTTTGTTATTGTTGGCACTCTCATAGTTTTCACTGTATGAGTTTGATCAAATCTATTGAATTCTATTAAATTTCAGTAAAAAAGCAACACGCACCAGAATATCCAGTCATTGACAAACAAAATACGGGGAAATCTAATATATAGCATGTACCTCATTCGTGGCAGAGTTCTTGCATATTCTGGAGGTGCCTTTGCAATCACTTCAAAATCTCTTTTCTTCCATATCCTATTCCTCATCGCAAGATTGCCAATACCCCGTCTGCAAAGAAAAAATGCTCTCAAGAAAATAAGAAGAGACAGAAATGATGGTCTTCAAATAATGCCTGAAAATTATAAGAATTAATGTTTATTTATAATTATTGCAAGCATAGGCATACATAACCAGATGTTTCAGTAGTAACAGATCTCATATAGGAAAGTGAAAAATTAGTTTCTTAAGGGGGAAATAATTCTTATGTTAGTGGAACAAGACTAGGAAATTCTTGATAGCTAGGTTCAAGCTTTGACATAAATAGTCATGATATACTGAACTTCTTCTTTAGTTGGTTTATCTACAACATGTGGTGGTGTCCTTGTGGTTACGTTCCTCGTTCCTCTCTGGGTCTATGTGGTCTAATCGAAAGTAAAATTTATCTCTAATGGGTGATTTTTTCAAATGGCTATAGTATGGATTTGTCCTTGATTGATGGCAAGATTTTAGTGAGATCTTATCTGTCCTTAAAGTTTGGCCCTGAGATGGAGTGAACTAGACTTTGATGAGTGACTAGTGCAATTTTACATTTACTTGTATCATCAAAAGTGGACATTCAAGAGTACTTCTATGCTACCAATACTTCATTTAGTTTGTATATTGCTTGTTTTTGGAGAAACTTTCCATGTTGAAATGATTTTTCGAAATGAGCAAAAAATAGATGAAAATGACTTAAATGGTGCAAATTATTGAAGGCGGGGATCAAAGTGTCAAGATTGGGAAGATGAAAAACTTTCAGTTAAATTTAGAAAGGACTTGAGCTATGCAAGAAGACAAGGACCAAATTGAAGACGAGAAAATGTGAAACTTGTGATTGCAAAGTTACACCCGTGCGATTGCAAGGCAAGTAGATGCAGAAATGATGGAGAAATAGAAGGACGTGCGATCCCATGGTGTTGTCGAGCAGCTAAGATTTTGTTTCCCTTTCTAATTTTTGAATTCTTCATTGAAAGCAATTGGCAGACATTTCTAGCCTAATTCAATAAGTCAAATTTGTTGAGTTTATGGACACCACATATCTCCACAATAGTATGATATTATCCACTTTGAGCCTAAGTCCTCATGGATTTGCTTTTGGGCTTTACCCCAAAATGCCCCATACCAATGAAGATATTGTCCTA
>CAIGRH010145434.1:0-13797 GCA_903798295.1 Fraxinus nigra | reverse complement strand
AAGAACTAAAGATTTTCACAAAGTAAATCACTCAAAAGTTTTTCAAGATTTAAATGCTTTTAATCTTCTTAAGGATAGAGAATAAGGTAATTGTGATCAATAAAAGCCTCACTTTAATGTTCAAGAAAAGTTGTTGTAAGTTGGGAAAGAATGAGGTATTTATAGCACTCAAACAGTTGAAAAACTATGTCGTATCGGACGTACTGTACATGACTATCAATTAGTCGTTATTTTTTGTAAAAAAATCAGACTGTTTGAAATTTGACCGTTGAAGCCAAAATTGCCCATGCCGGACATCCAGTACGCCACTTTTGGCTCGAAACGTCCCCGTTCTTTATTTTTATCAAATGTGAGTATTCGAGGGATGTTTAAAAATGTTTTTCAAGGTATTTGTTATATTTTAAAAATACATATTTCGATTTTTACCTTTGAAAACATATTTTTCGAGTAAAACATTTTTGTCGTAATTTTTCGATTGTAAATTCAAAACTTTGAGCTTGTCACGATTCATTACCAAGTATTGAAATATTTTACCTTTACATATGATTATAAAAAATCTAAATACTTTGTTTGAACATCTTGACGCGCATTGCTAGACGGTGCTTCAACTTTTGTTTCGATTTTCGTTGAGGCATCTTTTCGCGAGTTTTGCCATATCATTCTTCATAACTTCGATTGATTGATTTTGTTTGCACGCTGATCATTGTATGCAAATTTACTTGGCATCGAACTTCATGTCATCAATTTTATTCATGTGCAATAATGACTATAGACACTTGAAATCAATTTGTTAGTAATAAACATAATTTTTTGTGATAATTAAAACGAGACGTCAACCATAGGTCAACAAGAAGCGTAAGGAGAACTGGCCAATCTCTACCTACAGTAAGAAGGTTTAATTTTTGCAAAGTCTTAACTTATTTAGTACATGTATGCCAGTTGGAATCCTCTGTCTACTACTCGAAATACATTTCTCAAAACATTTACATTCACACATTCCGCCATTTTACATTCACCCATTCCGCCATTTCTCCGAACTTGGGTTTTCAGAACTTGACGTGAAGAATGCGAATTCTTAGTGTCAGAAGTTCATTTTTATCACATTTTTTTCCTTTTAACTCGATGATATATTCTAAAATTCTTTCGTGTTTTTCTTTCTTGTGGTATGTGACTAAATCATTAGTTTGAAATCAATTGAAAACCTCTATTGTTTTAAATCTATATAAGTAATTCCTTCTGAAAAATGATGTATAAATAAGTTTGAAATTATGAAGCATTTTCATTTTTTACTATTTCTATGGGATTCATTCATTTTGTCAGCTTGTTCTTGATTTTTAATTTATCATCAAATAACTTTGTATGTACAGGGTACTCATCCTAGTCAGCCCATGTAAAAAAAGTGATGTTTGTACATTATTTGTAAATCACTCTCTTGTCTTTACTAGCGTTGGACAAAACTTTTGAACCAAACTAGATCAAACCGACCTCAAACAGAGGTTCTTTTTAAGTTAAATATTCGATCATGTACCTGAATCGAGGACTAAATGATAAGAACCAACAAATCGAATAAGAATCGAATCTCCCTAATTTTATTATTTTTATATTGAAAAAGCTAAATTATTTTAATTTCTTTTGAATAAATTTGCGAACTAATTAATTGAACCCAAAAAAAATTATTTTCCTATTTGATTTGCCAATTAGTTAATTTAGTCCAACCTCAAAATATGATTTTTTTTTTTAATTCTAATTTCTAGGGGCAAGCCCAACTTAATCAAATTAACCTAAATTTTTCTCAAATCTCGCATTCTACAGTAATGTCATTTCTGCCGTTCTGAAAAAATTGAATTGGAAGTTCGATTGTACATCTCTTCATTGTTGTGAGCTACCACTTCTTTTTTGTGATTTTAACAGTTAAATCTATGAAAAACTCAATAAAGATAGACACAAAAGATACCGCGTTATTGTTCTACATTATCTTGTAAGAGTTAAGATTGAACATGTCATTACTTGAATTAATATAGTGTTGTAAATATTTAAAAATTTAATACGAAATCTGAAAATTGAACAGAACCAAACTAAATCGAACCATAATTAAATTTGAACCGACGGTTCCACTTACTAAATACCCAAAATTCGGGTTCCATTCAGTTCTCTTTAAAATCGAACCGATCTGGACCATATCCAATCCTAGTCTTCACTACTGTGTCTATTTGGATTTTTTTCCCCATTTTATGTATTAATTTCTTTATTTTATCGAGTTGGGTTGAGTTGGGTTTCAATTCATAACCCGAGACACAACTCAATCAGACCTTAAATTTGATTTTGCAACTTAACCCGATCTAATTGAGCTTAAAAACCAATTCAAATTGGTCGATTTGGGTTGAATTGGTCGGTTTGAACAGTTTGGGTTGATTTTTGTCCAACTCTAATTAATGTTGGTATTGAATAAATATTTATATTGTTAAGTTTTCGTGAAAAAGAAAACGAAGTCGAGCGTTGAGTTTAAGCGTGTTGAATATACACTTGACATTTCATAATGTGTTGCACCTTTAAATATGACATGCTATAAATTTAAAACAAAGTTGATGCATGTTCATGGTCATATTTGAAGAATAAATTTATTATTCTTTAACTTTCAAATGGAATGATTCAATATAGTATAAAAGTATGTAGTGAAATCTTAACGTAACTCATTTTATTAAAAATAATAATAATAAATTCCATTTTTTGGTAGTTAAAAGACTGACGAAATAGACAAAAGATGGCGGAGGAGAATGCAATGCACTTGGTCGGTTGTAGAAGAATCCTAAATTGTTGTTGCGGATCGAGGGTGAATCCAAGACTCCTTGTGGGGATGTTGGCTGGTCTACATGGGATGTTTCACATATGGATCTAATTGATGATACTGGATATACTTCGACCAATTTTAATTCATTTGGATATTATTTCATATTACTTGGGATTCGATTTTATTATTAATATAGGTAACATGATGTTGATTCTATTGAGGCGTGACCCTTGAATCAGGAACAAGTTTATTATTAGACCCTCCTTTGGGTGGCAATTTATTTTCTTTTCTGGTTGTTGAGATTAGTTGTAACAACGAAAGTAGTAGAAAATATTCATACGATTGATTTAAAAATTAAATTTAGTTTTTTTTTTAATTGTTTTTGCTTTCGTAGAAGGTTGAAAAGAGATAGGTATAAAGTGAGATTACATGCGGTTCATACTTTTGAATGATATTGATTATACTATCCAAAAATTTACGAGTCCGGACAGTATCAAATGCACCCCCAAATGTAAGAAGCAATGTGGGATTTTGTCTAATATATATAAACCTTCTTTATATGGAACTTAGTATTAGAAAGATTTTACGAGTATTAATTTAAAGAAAACTCAAGATAGCTCTTAGGTATTGAGATATATATTGTACGATATGAAGTCTTAATAACATTTTGAGAGGATTAGTAATCATAGGAGAGCTTGATCGATGAACATGATTATAATGAGAAATGTTAAATTTCACTATGGAACCCCAACTTTTCCGTCTTGTAGCAATTTCATCCCCATTCGATTTCCATCCCCCTCTCATCCCCAACCTTTCCCATTTGATTCAATGAACCACAGAAAAAAAAAAGGGATAAAACTCTAGTTTAAATGGTATAATTCTCAGAATACTGAAAAGGCATAATTAACCCAATTAAATTAACAATTGAAGTGCATCAAATATAGAAATAAAACAAAGCCATTAAAATTAATTAAAAGTTAAAACCGTTTTTCACTGGTGCGCATAATTGCTTCAGAATATCTTAATTTTTTATTTTTTTAATATCTTGTTTTATCTTAGCATATCTTTAATTGATTTTGGTTATGATTCTAAAATCGATTACTAAATTGAAATGTAATTCAAAGTTTTGCGAATATTTTGTATATATATTCCTTCTGCTCATTGCACAATAATTTGTTAATGATTTCTATTTCTCTTATAAACACCATGTGAATCCTCTACAAATATTCAACAAGTTAGGTGTCACGTCAATGTCAAATATTTTTTCTATAAATAATTAACATATTTATCAGAACCATGCTACATGTACAAAATAATTGTACAACTTTTTTTACAAAATGTCAAATGGTGGCCCCCTATTGGGAAGAGCCTATGGCGGGCCCGCCACAGGCTCCCCCCCAATAGGGGGCCGCCATTTGGCATTTTGTAAAAAAAAATTGTGAACCTATTTTATACAAGTAGAATAATTCTATTTATCTGCATACCTAGTAGATGCGCTAAGGGAAAACGAATATAGATAGCAGACATGCTTGTTGAATTTTTAATAAAACTTAACTTTATAAAACATTATGAATTGCTAAGATCTTCATGTCAAATCATAAAAATAAAAAAAAAATAAAAAATAACTAATGTGGAAGATACCTTAATTGATTGATTTGTATCTTGAATAATAAATCTTAGATTTCAAACCTTGAATCTTGACTTATTGATCTTTAAATCTTGATTTCTTAGTTCTTTAATTTGATTGTTTCAATCATTCTTCTGGATTCTTGATTGTAATTTTTGAATCTTCCTTTTCAATATGCTTTTTCTAAATTCTTATGTTGATGGGATGACACAGAGAATGAGAATTTCATATGAATCGATGACCATAACCTTATATATAATTTTCATATATATTTCATCTATTATGAAATATAATTATAAAGAAATTTAGTCTCTACACATATTACTTGGCGCAAATGACAAATTAAATAATGGGAAAAAAATCATATCTAAGAGTTTAAACTATAACCAATTTCAAAACAAAGAAATAAGGTTTAAAAAATAAAAATCAGATATTATTAAAATTTATTTATGAAATTATTAATTAAAAAATATTTTATTAACTTAATATATTAAGGTCACGAATTCATACAATTTGGTCACAAATTATCAAATTGATTGGTTACAAATTACATCTGGGCCACAGATTAAAAATTTTATAGATCACAAATTATTTATGTCATAGATAAGAAAATTTATATGTCACAAATTATTTTTGGTAACAGATCAAAATCACAAATTTTATAAGTTATAACTTATTTAATGGTCACAAGCAATTTCTCGATTACAATTTAGTAAATTGTGAGTCACATTCACATTTTTTAGATCACATATTATTTATTGATTATAAATTAACAAATTTATTGATCACAATCAACCAAATAATTGATCACAAATTATTTATTGGTCACATATTGACCAATTTATGGTTTCAATCAACCAAATAATTGGTCATAGCCACTTTTCATTCCCAACTCAACCACACTCACCACCACCGCCATCAGCAACCTACCACTCCACATGCACAACCCAACAAAAAAAAAATTCTCAAATCTGCCGCCGGACACCATCACCACATGTATCAACAATAAACACCGGATCCAACAAAGCCACCGCCACCATCAAATCCAACCCACTAGATCTATCGTCGATCCAACAAAACTCACCTCCACCACCTAATCCACTACCACCACTAGATCCACCACCATCTCCACCAACAAAAACTAGAGCTAAAACATGTAAACTACTGCCACCACAATTCACTGCGCAAAGGAACCTCGGCGCTCAACTTCTCTAGATGATTATTTGATGAAATTTGTAATACCATTGACCGAAAGTCTGCTTATGCTCATAGATGGATTTTTTTTAATTTGCAAACCATTTTTTTTTTTGGGTCTCTTGACACAAAATTTTCTATTTGTACCATATATATCGTCTTATCAATATCACTATTAAGAAACACGGTCTTTACATCCTTCTGATATAGCTCAAGATCAAAAAGTGCGACAAGTGCCATTATAATCCTAAAAGAGTTTTTCATTGAAATTGGAGAGAAAATCTCCTTATAATCGATGACTTCCCTTTGAGTAAAGCCCTTTTCAACAAGATAAGCCTTATATTTTCCGCATTACCCTTCGAGTCCCTCTTGATTTTAAAAACTCATTTGCAACCAATGAGTTTCGTTCATTCATGCAATAAGGCAAGTTCCCAAACGTTATTGTCTTTCATAAATTTTATTTCCTCATTCATAGCATTAATCTACTTTTGAGAATTAATCATTTGTATTGCTTGATGAAAGTTGATAATATCTTCTTCCATCAATCAAATGCCATCCTCATGTTCTTGAAGTTGTTGAGTTTGATCTTTGGGACAATCTCTTGATTGTTTATAGGGGATTCTAGAATATTTTCTTTATCTAGAATTGGTTTTTGAACAAGATTTAGAGTAAGAATTTGTTCATGGTCTTATTCATTGTCAATTGCAATATGAGGGATATTTATATATTCCTCCTCAAAGACAAAATCCATAACTTTATCTCTCCTATCAAACTCCACATCCTCAAAGAACCGGGCATTTTCCATTTCGAAAATTGATTTGGTGGTGGAATCATAAAATTTGTAACACATTGACCTCTCAGAGTATCCAATAAAATAGTAACTGGCAATTTTGAAATCCAAATTCTTTTTCGATTGCCTATGAGGCCTTACCTCAACTGGACAACCATAAATGTGTAAGTGCTTCAACCTAGGCTTTTTGCATGTCCAAAGTTCATAAGGGGTTTTGACAATTGCATTGTTTGGAACTCTATTGAGAATATACGCTACAGTTTTTAGTGATTCTCCTCAGAGAGATTCTAGTAAAGTAGAATGACTAATCATACTCCTTACCATTTTCTTAAGTATTTTGTTTCGTCTTTTAACAATATCATTCATACTAAGAGAACCTGACATAGTGTACTTTCGGACGATTTCAGTCCTCTAAGAATTTAGCAAAATGCCCTGGAAGTTGTTCTCATGAATGAGATACAGGTAACAATAGTGGAAATAATCGTCTATGAACATAGTAAATAAATGTTGATAATTCCAAGAAGTTGAAGGGAATGACCCACAGATATCCGTATGAATTAGTTCCAAGACGTCTGAAATTCTATAGCACCTAATCTCATTATGTTTGTTTGTTTCTCCTTAATGCAATTTACATAAACGCTTTAGTCTAAAAAATCAAGGGTATCAAGATCCTTCTAACACAAGTTTTTCGATTCTAAACGCTTGTACCATAGTGAAGTGGAATTCTTATTCGTTAATTTATGTTTAATATCTCGTGAATTCACATGAATTTTTTTTAAGAGGCAACCGAATTAAGCAAGTATAGATTATCATATATAGATAAATAATCGGTACCCACAAGACTTGAATCAAGAATAGACTAAATTTATTATTTCAAAACGAACAAGAATAATCAAATTTGTCCAAAACAAAATAGAAACCAAATTCCGTCTAAAAGACGGTACCACAAAGGTCTATTTCAAATCCAAATAAAAATCAATCTTTAATAATAATAATCAAAAATTCCATATAGCATCTACTTCAACTGATTTGTTGTCGCCCGTATAGATGAATCTTTCAACATCATTTGATTTTCGAATGTTCAGGCAATTTTGTATAGATACACTTATATGACTAGTGGCGCCAAAATCAATTCACCAAGAGGTACTAAAAATAAATTAATCTCAGAACAAATCAAAGTAAGAAATGTACATTTTCTTACACGCCAACGTGGTATTTGGTACAATCCATTTTCAAGTGTGTCGAGATTCCACAAAAGTAACAACCAGATGTTTCATCCTTTTCAGGTTCTTTCTGTTTATTTTGAGCTGGTTCAGGTATAGCTTCTTTATTCTTTCTTTTCTTGAACTTGTCCTTAGAAGTACTAGTCAAGTGAGCATTTCCAGTCTTATCTTGTTTCAGCCTTTCTTCTTCTTACACACAGTATGAAATGAGCTCATTTAAAGTTAACTTCTCCTTTTTGACAGTTGTAACTGACATTGAATTGATTGTATTGTGTAAGAAAAGAAATAAAAAAAATAAATGTCCGAGCAAATCATTAAATAGATCAAGCTTTAGTTCCTTCAGTTTTGAAGTAATATGAGACATCTTCATGATGTACTCTCGAATATTTTCTTTAGCTTTATACTTTAGTGAAACTAAGTTCGCTAGAAGCGTACTAATTTTGGCCTTATTGGTTTTTGCAAAGGGTTTTTCAATTTTGTCAAGAAATTCCTTGTCAATAGTTACCTTATTGGATATAATACCCCTGAATGATTCTGGAATACCATGCTTTATGATCATAAGACTCGTGCACTTATCAAAGTCCATTTTTCATCAGCGGAACTGTTATCCATAAATATAGCGGGTTGTTCAGTCCTTAACGTAAGGTCTAAGTCCATGCAGCCAATAACGATCTGAATGTTTTCTTTCCAGTCTTTAAAGTTGGTCCATTTAGCACGAGAATAGAATTGATGTTTGCAAATATTGTAGAAGCAAAAGAGTTAACTAAATAGAGAATAAAACCATAGAAACATGTTGACATTAGAATCTGTATTAAAAAATTAATTCATTCAAATAATGGTAAACCCTATAACAAGAGATTGGGCACAATATTGATATTTAGTGTTTGGACAAACATACCAACTTGTAAGTGGTACTCTTGGTGTAATAATTAAATATTGACAATAAACTATGCCAAACAATAAACCTATCTTTGGACCGATTTATTGTTCATATAATTTTTTTACAATTAACACATATTTATTATTATAGGTGTGCATATAATTCGACAAAATAATTACATTCATTTGAGCCGGTCAATATTCGCATGAATTACATACACACAATATTCCCAATGAATTACATACACACAATATTCCCAATATTCCAAATAAATTAATTTAGACAAGAGAAATTACTTTGGTGACATGTTGTTTCAACTAACTTATTTTGAAAAATGAGTAATATGAAATAAACTTTAATACCAAGATTTGAATTTTAATTGTTAGTACCTTATTCTTTTATTTTTATTTTTATTATTATTACTTTTTTGTTTTAATAACTAAAAAATAATTCGGACAGAAACAAGGCGCCCAAAGTTGGATGTTCGACAGGGTCCAATAGCAATAGGGTGTAGCGCCTTGTGTTGGGCTCTGCCGTCAATCCTTTACTTGTAGTACAGCACTGCAGCACCGCGTTAAGGGGTTGCAATGCTGTCGTAATTTCAAAAAAATCGCGAAAAATCCAAAATTTTGATATTTAGGGTATAAAATTCACATTCCAAATTTTATAAAACTAAAGTCTGAAATCTCAAGTCTCAACCCTAAAGTTTTTTCCTTTAATCTCAATGGTTTAACATGGATTGACTCTGATATCACTTGTTCATTTATTGCCAAGATCTACATGCCAATCACTATGAAAATTAATTAATGGGGAACAAAACTTGATCCATCAATTTGTATCTTGAATAATGGATTTTGAACCTTGAATCTTGACTTCAAATCTTGAATTTGATTTCATGTTCTTCAATTTGATCACTCCGGTCCTTCTTCTTGATTCTTGAATATGGATTTTTCAATCATTTTTCTTGAATTCCTTTATACGGGTTTTAGATCTTCCTCTTCAATATGCTTTTCGCTTTAAATTCTTGTGTTGATGGGATGATGACACATAATGAAAAATCTACATATGAATTAGACACCATAATTTTGTATATAATTTTCATATGTATTCGGATCATCGTCAAATAAAACTCTAATAGATTCGGTCTCTACACATAATTCGACCCGCATTTTATTTAGATATTCAAAGTCCAATTACTTAATTTTTTATTAGATCACTTTAATTTTGGGTTTAACTTTAATATAATCTTTATATACAATTAATTACATATGTCGCCCCACATGACAAGTTAAATATTTTATGGGTCAAAAGAACTTTATTTATGGTTCTCTTAAACGTATAGAATCATAAATAAAGTTCTCTTATCACATCAATAATAAAAAGTTTTTATCATATCCGTTGTGATTAGGAAATCAGGACTTGATCTATACTAATGCAAGTAACATTTTTCCGAGATTGTATAACTCTTTCTATCAGTTCTTTCCAACACTATTTGAACTCAATATGCAACAAGCGCTATGTTAGCAAGAAAAACATAGTTTATCTCAATTAATATTATGAACTCGACACTCGACACAAACATTTCAAAAAGGAAACTCATAACTCTCTCGAAATATCTATGCTAGCATTTATTATTATTATTATTATTATTATTATTATTATTATTATTATTATTATTATTACTTTGAGTGGATGAGATTATAACAAGAATTTGGAAGTTCAAGATTTCAAGACAATTGCAAATGTTTTTATATGTTCTCCCTCTCTACAAGTACTAAAGAATTCACTTCAAATCGACTTTAGAAAATTCTATAAATATTAGAAGTTGGGGGATGTTTCAACATATATTCTATTGGATTTTGTGACCCAAATCCGGTCCAGATTACGTTTAGGGTTTCGTGTTGTGGAGTTTTGGGTTTGAAGATGTCAAAATATGGTCCAAGTAGGATAAAGGCAGATTGACGGCGCTGGATGGACGTCCGATTATCGCTTGAGCGAGATGAGCAAAATTGGAATATGGAGTTCGTCGCCCACCTGTCGCTCGAGCGATTTTGTTTCCTTCTTTTTCAGTTTTACGTGATTTTTAACATAGTTTTCATATTTTATGTTAAATCTAGGGTTTGGACATGTCTCGTATAAATAGTAGACTTTTCGTTTTGTTAGAATAGTTTAATGTAGTAGGAAATTGCAGAAGTTGTATTTTCTCTCCATTGGTTGTCTTTAATAAAATATTATGTCTATCTACCAATTTCATCTTCTTGTTTGCTTTTATTCAAATCTTGTTCTTATTTATTAGTTTGTACGATCTATACTTCATATCGCGCCATATCACCTTCTCGAATTCCTAACAAGTAGCATTAGAGCGAAGGTTCAACAGTTCCGAAAAGTAAGAATTTGATTGTTTGAAGCATGATATTCTGTTGTTAGATCGCAGTACAAGATTTTCGTGGTGGAAAGTGAAGATGAGAGCTATATTGGATGATGCTTTGTTGGGATTTGATAGGATGCCCATAAGTTGGACAATAGAGGAAAAGCAACGAAAGGATTGCAAGACACTTTCTCATATTCATTTTCATCTATCTAACAACATTCTACAGGACGTCTTGAAGGAGAATACATCAGCTGCATTGTGGTTGAAACTGGAGCAATTGTACGTGATCAAAAGTCTGACCAGCAAATTGCATATGAAGCAGATGCTTTATTTTCATCGCATGGAAAAAGGCTGATCACTGGAAGATCATCTGGCTGTGTTTAAGGAGATTGTCGCAGATCTGGAGACGTTAGAGGTAATATATGATGATGATGGCTTGGCCTTAATCCTGTTGTGCTCGCTGTCAGTTCGTTTTCGTCTTTTAGGGACACGATTCTGTATTGTTGTGACACATTCACCATTGAAGACGTGTATTATGCCTCGTTCTCAAAGGAAAAGATGAAGCATCGGATTAGAACAAGTTCCAGAGATAATGAAGCTCTTGTAGTTTGTGGTGATCGGTGAAGGGGCAAGTCGATGGTGGATTTCAACAATAGGGTCTGTTTTTACTATAAGAAGAAATGATACATCAAGCGAGATTGCGAGAAGTTGCAGGGTAAGGATAATTCAGTTGCAAATTATGGGAGGCAATTAGAGACTTTAGGTGAAGTAGTCCTCGCAGAGGACTTTGTGAGTGAGGGAGATCTTTCGACAATTTCTAACGTGGAATCCAAGTAGACGATGAGTAGATTTTGGATACAGCTTATGCATTTCATATGAGTCCCAGTCGGGATTTGTTTGAATCATATGAGACTGTGATTCAAGGTGCCGTTGTCATGGGAAACAATGAATCTTGTCAAGTAACTGGTATGGGGAGAGTTAGATTGAAGTTGGTGGATGGAACAATCATAACACTTAGCCAGGTTCGACATGTTTCAGACTTGAATAAGAACATCATCTCGTTGAGTACCCTGGATTCGAGAGGGTACACGTTCTTTGGAGCAGGTGGAATCCTGAAGGTTCGGAAGGGTGTCTGTGTTGTATTGGAGGGGCGAAGAAAGTCGCAGTTATACATCTTACAAGGTTGGGCAAAATTAGTAAAAAGACATCAACACAACTTTGGTACCGTGGTGGATATATAGTTTGGTACAATACCGTTGGGAGTTGGCTCTGGTCTATTTTGGAGAATACTACTCTATCGAATTTAGGGGATATGGATAATTCCACTTTGTCCCCATAGTCTGCAGTTCCAGTATATTCAACAGCTAGAGAGAGAGAGACCAATTGAAAATAGGTATGAGGATGCTGATCTAAATGTGCATGCTTTTGGAGTTGTTGAAGGTGATGAGTCTGGCTAGGGGCCATCAGTTAAAGCATTTTGTGGTGATTCTGCTATAGAGTGTGCTTCGACCCTATTTGGTAAATTGAATTCGTTGTGAATTTTAGGAACCCGGGGGTTGGGTTCGGTTGCATCCATGTTTGGATATGATGGAAGATGAAGAGTATTTTCGAGTGTCGGAGAGGTTTGGTTCAGGTTAAAGAGTTTAGTGTGTTTCGTTGCAGTCGTACTTAATTTTCAGGAGAAATTTTTGAGTTTCGTTCGTTGCACCGGAATTTGTGTCAAGGTGGAGATTGTTGGATTTTGTGACCCAAATCCGATCACAATTAGGTCTAGGGCTTCGCGTTGTGGAGTTTTGAGCTTGAAGATGTCAAAATAGGGTTCAAGAAGAAAAAATGCGGATTGTCGCACGCTAGAAGGATGCCCGCTTATCGCTTGAGCGAGATGAGCAAAATTGGAACAGGGAGTTCATCATCCACCGTCGCCGAACGGTCGGTCAACCGACAGACTGTCCTCGCTTATCGCTCGAGCGATTTTGTTTCTTTCGTTTTCGGTTTTACGCGATTTTTAACCTACTTTCCATATTTTTAGTTAATTTTAGAGTGTGGACATGCCTTCTATAAATAGTAGACCCTTCATTCAATTTGAATAGTTGAAAGCAATAGTAAATTGCATAAGTTGTATTTTCTTTCCATCGGTTGTCTTTAATAAAATATTATGTTCATCTGTCAATTTCATTTTCTTGTTTGCTTTTCTTTTAAATCTTGTTTTTGTTTATTAATTTGGACGATCTCTACTTCATATCAAGCCATATCATCTCCTCGAATTCTTAACATTCTCCAAAAGAAAATCTTTGGGAAACTAAAATAAATTAGATTCGAGACGGTGTCCACGTTAATGCAATGTTATTTGAAAAAGAAGTATTTGGGAAACTAAAATAAAGATTAATTCGAGACAGTGCCCATGTTAATGTAATGTTATTTGAAATTTTAAAAATTACAAAATGTAGGCATTCCAAAGTCGGGGTCTTCAATCCAAACATGATCAAAACCCTGTTTGGTAGGGATTAAATTAAATTTTAATAGATTTTGATAACAGTTGATGAAATACGTAGTTGCAAAATTGTTATTCCATGAAATTTATAGTTGAAATTAATTGTTGACTTTAATTTAAATTTAAATTTAAATTTAAATTTAAATTTTCACCGAACTGCTAAATAATTGTTTGTTCTTAATGGCAGCTCAATTAGGGTATATGTCAAGATTGTTTATTATATAAAATGCAAGGCTAAGACAATTACCTAGGTACGCACATGGTTAGTATTATTGCACACAAATTCCTATTTTTTTTTTTTTTCTATTTGTTAAAAATATCTCATTACGTGTCTAGTGATGTACATAGTATAATACTAAATAGTTAAAAAAAAGAAAAAATAATAATTAAGTTAAAATCCTATTAATTGTAGTTTCAAAATTCTAATTAATAT